>QVNV01007996.1:0-34833 GCA_014825455.1 Pseudomyrmex pallidus
GAGAAAATATATATATATATATATATATATATATATATATATATATATATATATATATATATATAAAATTTTACCAAAGTACTTCACATTTCGTCATAAAATATTTCAAGAGAAGAATGTACAAATGTACTCATTTATTTACTTTTGATACACAACAATCAGTGTATATATACGATATTGATACATCTGAAAAAAAATATATTTATGAAAAATAAATTTAATTAAAACCTATTTTAGTGAGACTTACTGTTCTTTGTTCTCTACACATATTCATATTGTGTATATATATACATAAAAATATAAGTTTAATACTTATATGTATAAAATGTACACATAAACAAATAAAGTTCTATAAAAATTGATGTGCAATAAATTTGATTTTATACGTGCTGTCAGTAAATAAGGTAAACTTTTAATACTTAATGTTTTTGTTCTTTCTTTTATTGTACTTTCAGAAGTTGAAATAAATTCGATTTTCATTATAAAATAATAGATATAGACAGTTTGCATAATTTTGAGAGACATTTTATTCATATTAAAAGTATTTCTACATATTTTGTAAAAATATTTACGAGAAGGGTAAGAACGAGAGGGCAGAAAGAGATAAATATACAAAAAATCAGAGTTCTTTTGTCAAGAATAATAAATTCATTGCATATCTGCTTTTCGTTTTCCTAGAGCGCATAGGTTTTAAATATCTGAAAACTCAAAGACGCAGATATTAGTATGTTATCAAACACTCAACACACGGTTTGTTATTTAAAAAAGATCTTGATCTCTCGCGCTAACTGAATAAATTTTGAAAAAAAAAAAAATAGAAGTACACATTATTATTATCCGTCGTCGCTTTGAGAATTTTCATAATTATGTACTTTACCTGCATACATACTTACGAGTCCTTGATTGCGATCTCAAGTAACTAAGAGAAACCTTAGCACGCGGATTAAATCTAGTTAAACCATTGCATAAACCATGTTGAACTGTGTCTAGAGAGCGACAGTGCATGTATCTATATGCAGTAGACACGACGTAGGCGCAAGTATATCGCACATTTTCCTTCCTTCCTCATCAATTGTTTTCATCACCTCTTCCATTGCCTCCCCTCCGCACAGGGAGGGCTACAAGTGAAACATCACCAAATTGCCAATTAGAACAATACATACTAGTCGTAGATTCATAGTATAACTTTTTTTTACTTCTGTATTGAAACATTCCCGAGAAATATTTCCTCTGTTCAATTACATCTTATCAGAGATTTTTTTCATATTATATCTATATAATTGCCCTTTTTGTTGAACAAAAAATACTAAACTACATGTATATGTATATATCTTGTAAATTAGTATTGTCTCGATCGATTTCACGCCTTACATTTCGCATTGTCTTCACAAAAGTGACAAATTTTGCAAATGCTCAAATATTGTAATATACGAAATTGTTGGAACTCGCGCGCGATCAAATTCTTACTCTACTTCGCCTCGAATAAGATACATGTGAAATAGTTTGATCAAATAGACCATCTTTAAGACTCGGACTACTCTTCCACATACGACCTACGATTCTGTCATCGGACTATGTTAAATATATATATGATAAACGGTATATTTGTACTAAGTATCCCATAAGGCAATCCCCCATGAATACCTTGTAACGGGATCGGCGCTAAGGGCCCTCAAAAGGTCCGGCCGCACTTAACGATGATTCGAATCGAAGACACATCTGAAACATAAGCAGTCTCGTACAATCTCGTTACGTTCAAGATCATGCCATGAACCATTCACAACAGTATTGATATTCGGTTTCTAAGTTCAAAACGAATAACAAGATCTGTGTCTTATATAGCTCCTAAGTAATGCTTTCAATCAGTGGAATGCCATACCTGCACAGTAATGTGATTCTTAGACTATATTATTATATATTACTACAATAACACACAATGTTTCAATAATAGTTGTTCTCGCATTTAATATCGCAATTTATCTTCAATTTGCGTCACAATATAAATATGTATATTAGTATCTCTATTTTATAGCATTAGTGCAAATGTATATAGATATATATATATAGAAACGTTAAATAAATTTCTTCTCTCGCTCGCAATGTCTACATGCTTACATATCGATTATAAACACGTCAGTTTCGTCGAAAAATATATGTGCACGCTATCTCTCTCGCTGTTAGAACGGAATACAGTGAACACATTTGCCTACAACCTTTACTAGACTTTTGAAAACAGAAAACATATGAAAATGGACACAGAACAAAGAAAAAAGAAAAAGAGAGAGAGAGAGAGAGAGAGAGAGAGAGAGAGAGAAAAATATGTCCGTAAGAAGTGTTTCGACTGGATGCACTCACTCGTTATTCAAGAGTGAAGAGATTAAAATGCAGGACGTTTTTCTCATTGGTGTTAAGCATGTGTTATTTTATTTCAATTGCTGACCTATTCACTATACAATTTTTCTTCCGATTAGAACAGATTCACTTGTATCTCTAAGGCTTCTAATGCTTTGTGTGTGTACGTGTGTTTTTATGTATGCTCGCTAATAAATACTGCAAAATGGATCAAATAGTGCATGATCCATAAAGGAGTTTACAGTTCTTCATAGAGACAAAATCTCTATTTTGCTTTTGCAATACGTAATTACAATTTTACAAGAGCACACAAGTTTTATCAATTTATAGAGAATACTATTTATAAGGATATTGTGCTCTCCAAATTATAAGATTAAAAAAAAAAGAAAAAAAAAAAGTAACTAGTAAATACCATTGTTATATTAAATATGTATGATATCAGTTGATGCCGAAAGAGGCGGTTGTTGCTCCATTTTTCGAACGAATATACAGCATAATACATGCTTAAACAATTTAATGAATTTTTAAATGAGAAAAAACTATATATATATATATATATGTATATATATATATGTATATATATATGTATATATATGTATATACATGTATATACATATACGAATATATATACATGTATAATATATATGTGTATATATATTTCTAACTAAATATAATGTTATGTATATTCTTTTATATATATATATATTTATATATAAATAAATAAATATATATATATATTATATTGCTAATAAAAACTTGTAGATACGTTACAATTTGTACAAAAACATCTTCCATATGATAGAAAATCATGCATCTATAGTTATGTTCACAAAATATTGCGTTATGTCGAAATATAAAAATATTACGCTATCTCTAGTCCAATAATAATAGACAAGTAAATTTTTTTCAGATTCATAGAACATAATAAAGCTTTTCTTCATGCACCAACCGAAGCACATGTTTTATCAAATTAATTTATACAATTTCTGTAAAACCGCCTCTTCCTGCTAAAATAAATACAGTGACCTTAAAATAAGAGAATTTGGAACAATAGTAAAAGGGAAAAAAAGAATGACAGAAAGAGAATAATGAAATAGAGAGATACATCGCGCTCCTGTCGGAAGTTGATTTGGAACGTTTAACATTAATGGGAAGTTCATTTAACGGTATAATTTTACAAAGTTACGTCACTGAATTCTTCGATGCTAAAGAACCCCGGACAGGGTTACCTATATTTTTTCTTGTATAAAGGGATGTGCCAGAGCGTGATTCACAGTGATCCTCTTCCCAGCGTCCAGCATCAGCGTACGTTCCAATAAATCTTTTAACTGTCCGACTTTGCGACTTTGTTCCGGCGGTAACGAGCTCCCGCCAAGTTCCGCGCTGAGATCACGCGTTGCAGGCAGTGTCGACATTACGACGATTTTTTCCTAGAAATCACACATCGTTCCAGACTTGATTCCTTTATTGTTATCGAAAGCATCAGCGAAAAACATAAATATACTATAATAAAAAAAATTTACATTGAAATAATAAAACTTCTTTTTTTTTCCTGTATTGCACGCGCAGATTCATCGAGTGTTACGACGCGTAAAAAGCAGCGTTACTTACCGCGCGTTTGCGCGGGCGCGGTGTGCCACGAGATCGTGTGTTGTGTGCGGGACAAGAAAGAGATCATGGAATAAAATTGTCAAGTATCGACTCACCCGTTCCGTAACTTTATCAACCTCGTGATACAGGAAATTGCAGTTACTGTCAAAATGTTGATCCTTAAACGTGCCCTTCCTGATCAGCTTGTTCGGCATCTTGCCCTTTAGGTCCATGAAATACTTCAACATTTGGTTGTTTGTTTTCCCAGAAAACATTATTTTTCCAGTATACAATTCATATATGGTGCAACCCACAGACCACATGTCAATGCCAAAATCATATGGTATACCAAGAACTAGAAAATAACAACGTTATTTTTGGCCCGAGACACTCCAATCGCGAGTTTCTATCTTTTTCTTTTTAACGCTGAGTATGTCTGAGCTGATTTATAACACGCTGCACTCTGTTTTTGAAAATAATCAAAGCTAAAAACTTCTTGCTGCGCGAGGTTCGTTAAAAACGCCTGTCAGATATAAGTAATATTACACATTTGATGTTCGCATTTATCGAAGACATCGACAAACACACGCGGACGCACATAAAATGTAAAACAAGCCTTAATAAATAATACATCAGACTGTAATGGAAAGGATTCATATTGCAAGATATATAAGACTAACTGGAACAAGTAATAAAAAAAGATACTTACTTATTTCGGGTGCACGATAGAATCTTGATACCAAGTAGGGTGTAATTTCATTTTCATGGGCGTGTGATGCGGAACCAAAATCACAGAGTTTCAACACTAGCTTGCTTTCACTGACTAGAATATTATCCGGTTTGATGTCAGCATGCAGAATATTTGCACGTTTTAATAACTTTAGTGCTAGAAAAAGTTGCTGCGTATACGACCTTACCGCTTTTACGTGTAAACCAACGTCTTTGCCATACTTTTTTAAAACCTGCAAGTGTTTTCAACAAACACGATTGTTAGAGCATTTCTCTTCTCGCAATGATCTTGGTTAACGTACAATTGCGTACGTACATACCTCTCTTAAATTCATGGCTAAAGGCTCAAAAACCATACATAAATGATTCTTGTGAAAAAAATGTCTGAATAAACGTAAACAGTGAAATCGATCTTCCGGATCAGCATCGTTCAGCTTCCTAAGAATTTCTAATTCTTTTAGACCGGTTCTATGCCTGTAGGAATAAAGCGCAATTATACGTCACGATCAATCCAGAAATTGGAAATATCACACTTACATGATTTCATTGTTTCTTATGATCTTCACAGCTACATCTAGGTTGCCTCTAGCACTGTCTCTCGCTCTCACGACGTTGCTGAAGACACCTTGGCCTGTATACCCGTAGACTACATACCGCGAATCCAACGTTTCACCGACTCGTACACTGTAGAATAAGTTTTGGTTTATCATCGATTTTTATCTGACGCCACACGCGTGAAATAGAAGCGATATTTACGACTTACCGATAGTAACCTTCAGCATCATCCCAATTATCTGTCAAACTTGGATTATCCGGTCCTCCTTGACGTTTTCCTTCGAGCGTAGGACTCTAGATGATAAAAAAAAAAAATAAATAAAACCAATGACCAGATAAGAAATTAAACAAAAGAGTTTAAATAGAAAAAGACGAACGTACATTAAAATCTCCAATGTTATCTGCCTCCGCGAACATGTCCCATTCATTCGATTTCTTGGTTTGTTTTTCTTCCTGTTTACACCTTTCTATTATCTTTTTATCGGACTCGTTCGGTGGCGCATCTTCAAATCTCGATTTTCTTTTCTTCACTGGCGGCGGAGAATCCAGTTTTTCTGTGGGCAGTGGTGGCGTGTGGCTCTCCATAGACTCATTGTTATTAGATGGAATTTCTAAAGATTTTTGTGATATATTGGATTGACTTTCCGGAGATTCAACGACATGTATGTCAGCTGACATATTAGAATCCTCATTTGGTCCACCTAATCTCTGCAAAAAAAAGCAACATGCGTTTATCACAATTATTGAGACATTTAATAACATATAATATACAATGTATCGTGTAAACAATATGAATATTTACTTTGAGCAACTCTTCTCTCTGTTTTCGTCGACGTTCTATGATCGCTTCCTCATCTTCCTCTTCTTCAATATCGATATCCTTGATGTCCTCTTCACTCGAAGTCTCCGAATGTTCTATCTTAAGACCTTCCGATAAAGAATCTTTATATTTATCGTTACGTTCTCTTTTGTTGTTTCTTTCTCTGTCGCGATCTCTTCCTTGATGTCTGTCTCGATCTCTACGACTTCGAGATAGCGATCTCGATCTCTTGTAACGATCATTCCGTTCTTTTTCTGACCTGTTCCGAGTAGGACTGCGAGATCTTCTCACGCTGCTGCGAGATCGATCTCTGACTCGATGGTCGTGATACCGACCGTCACGTCGATCGTGGCTGCTGTGCTGATCGGTGCGATTTCCGTGTCGATCTCGACTCCTACTGTCTCTCTTGTCACGGCTCGTATGATGATGAGGCTCCTTGCTAGATCGGTCGCGACTGCGTCGATCGTGACTGTCTCGTCGCACATGCTGATCTCGACTGTCTTGACGCTCGCGACTTCCTAACCTATCGCGACTCTTACTGTCTGAACTTTTCAACTCGGTACTGCGAGGTTTCGAAATATGATGAGTAGTAGATTCTCGCCTTCGATTTTCTTCCCTGTATGTCAATTATTAATTACATTTTTTAAAAATTGTATTACAGAAATTAAAAATCATTAGTTTCATTCCTTACCGTCTGTCAGAATCTCTTTTCCGCGTTTCTTCCTTTTTTGCAGAATCCTTACGTCTCAAGTCTTCCTCTGTTTTTCTATTGGATTCGTCCTTTCTCGTATCCTCCTTATGCCTTTCACTAACCTTTCTAGATCTGTCGTCCTTTCTTCGTTCCTCTTCCCTCTTCTCTTCCTCCCTAGGCCGAACCTTCTCATCCTTTTTCCTATCAAAATCTCTTCTCTTATCTTTATGTTGTTCGCGAGATTTTCTGTCCCTACTCATATCAACTACAACACGTCTTTCAGCCTTTATCACTTTCTTACGTTCTTTGCTGCTTGATTTGCTTCTAGCGCGTTTCTTAAGTGACGCTTCATTTGTGTCGCTATCGTCTTCCACTAATATCACATCGGGCGTTTCAGCTGTTGGTTTTGTTTCTTCCTCTTCTTCTTGTATTTCTTTATCATCCATCTTTTCATCATCATCCGACAGATATTGTACTAAACAGGCTTGCAATCGTTCCTAAATGTACAAAAATACACTAACTTATTTGTAAAACCTTCAGAACACAAATTATCAATCAGTAGATTTACCTTTTGTTTCATTAACTCTTCGAGATCAATATCATCTTCTATTATTGTACATTCTAATTCATCTGAATCAAGATCAACTAGCTTCTCATCCTCACTTTCCTCTGTAGAAGCAACTTCCAATACTCCACTTTTTACTTTTCCATTCATACCAACTTCTTTGTGTACCACAGTAGCAATTAATTTCTCATCTATACTACCATTCTCCAGATCTTTCTCTCTTTTCTGTCTTTTGTGTTTTTTGTGTTTTCGCCTAGAAAAAAAAATATTACTTTTGCTCCAGTTAACACATACAGATTATTTGTTTTATAGTCATACTTTTCCTGTCTGTCCAATCGGTCATCTTCTCTCTCGATTAATTTCTCTTTCTTGTGTTTGTGATGCTTATGTTTTCTCTTCTTCTTCTTTCTCAGATCAGTCATTCCATCTGTATCAGAATCTAGTCCTAAAGATTCTCTTCTCTTGTATTCAATATCCTCCATATCTGATGTACTGGAATAAAAACAGATATATATATAAATTAACATTCCAGTAAAACTATTTTCTTTTTTTTGCTAAGAAAGAAACGTCGAATTTTTTTATTCAACAACTGAATTCAGGCACCATAGTCTCTTTCCCTCTATTTTGTCATTGTCACACTAATTGCACAGAGTTTCGCGCAATGCGTTTACTTACCCCATGATAACCTTCGCGATAAATAATTATCACTAAGTACCACAAAATTATTGTACACAGTTATTCCCACAGACCGCACGAACGACTACAGTAATCGTAAATTACGATGATTGTAAGAATACACGAATATACTTCAATAATTCGCCATCTTGCAAGTTCTATCGCTTCTTCAGGCATGTGTGTTGTGTATCGAGATGACGTTTGCATCGACGATTATCGATTCGGGGTCGAATCGTTCATTCGATCTTCTTTCTTTGGCTACGTTCCGATATTCACTGCCAGTACTATATAAGGGCTATGATATACAAAATGACATAGAGTGCATAGCATAGCATAGGATTATATGGGCCAATGAGCGTCTAGCATAGTTTTATGTAAATCAATATGGCGAGTTTATGCTAGACGCTCATTGGCCCATATAGTTTTATGTACTGGAACGCTCACTCAAATGGGCAAGAACGGGACGACAGAGATAGAGAATTACCACCAGCCTGCCCTTTTCTAACCTTGTACTACTCAAACTAAAAACATAAATAAGACTATAAGAAAGGTTGGGATAATATCGAGGCGTTGCGTGCTCACTGGTATACATGCTCGTAGAAGCGATGTTTGTAGCTAAGATTGTAGATTTTGAAGCGTCAATCAGAATCGCCTAGACAAGGACAGGTTGGTGGCAAAATATGGCCTATCCTACACGAAATGACATAGCTGCATATGCATAGCATAAAACTATATGGGCCAATGAGCGTCTAGCATAAACTCGCCATACCTATGCTATGCATATGCACTCTATGTCATTTTGTGTATTATAGGCCTAATAAATAAAATATGACGTTCATACTGCGACCGTTGTCTTTCTGTGTAAAACGGAAAAAATGTACAGTACCTATCAATTATACAGTGTTTAATCACAAAATTCATTCATCAAAATGTGAGCATAGAGACACATTGCTGTATGTAATGTCATTTACTAAGTGACATTAATTGTATTTTAATTTTTTTTATGTATTGTATGCTTTTCACAGGTATGTTCCATGGCGAATACGAAATGCAGAATCCAAAAACAGAAGCTGATGTGTAATAATCTTGTGGTCTTATATTTTAATATAAATTACATACATATTTTTTTATAAGTTTGTAATTAAACAAAATTGATTATTAAGAATTACTTCATTTCTTTGTTTCTAGAGTCAATGTCACTTTTATTGACAGAACAGGCAAGAAGATTTCTGTGAAAGGAAAAGTAGGTGATAATGTACTTTATTTGGCGCATAGATATGGAATTGAAATGGAAGGAGCTTGTGAAGCTTCTCTGGCATGTACAACTTGTCACATATATGTACACCACGATTATATGGATAAACTTCCAATGGCTGAAGAAAAGGAGGAAGATCTCTTAGATCTGGCACCTTTTTTGAAAGAAAACTCAAGGCTAGGTAATCTTTGTCACTTTTCCTTAATCTTTTCATGACGTGTTATGCAACATTAAATTCATATATTTGCTTTTTTTTTGTATGGAATAACACAATTATTATAAGAACTAGGAGTTTATATGTATATAATAATAAGTCTCCTATTCTTATATCAGGTTGCCAGATAATTTTGACTAAAGATTTGGATGGCATAGAACTGGAATTACCTAAAGCAACTAGAAACTTTTATGTAGATGGGCACACACCAACTCCACATTAATAGACTTGTTATTGAAGCTGTTTAACTTACTTGTAAATATATATTTGTACAAGAATAATGTAAATACTTATTGTATAAAAAAAAAACAAAAATAAGAATGTCCAATTTTTTTATAACTTTATCTTTTGTTATATATATATATATTTTTTTTTTCTTATTTATTTAACTCTGTACACTAACACTCCCACTACTATTTCCTGGAACATTTTTGGGTATAAGTCAACCCAACCCGACTCAAAAGTCGATTCCATAACCTCATTTCGCTGATTCCGAAGTAACTGAACGTGAATTATTTTTGTTGCTCTCTCTCTCTCTTGTGCAATGTAATTGTTCGATAAAGCAAACCGTATAATTGAAGAGGTATAAAGTAGTCTGTTATCTTTTCTGTGCTCATTAAAATAAAAACTATTCAAACACAAAAATGCCGCCAAAGTGTAAATTTCAGGAAGGTAATAATTTTTATTCTTTTTATTACATAAAAACCTTTATAGTGTGCCTAGTAAGTTGTTAATAATAAATATATAGAAAACATAAAAAAATATTACTTTCTAATGTAATAAAAATCTATCTTATTTGATATTTAAAAATGATATTTAAAACACTTGTATACATTAAGTTAACAAATTCTGTAACCACAATGAAACACATCGAACACAACTAATGTGTTTTTTTTAGGAGAAAAAGTTCTGTGCTTTCATGGGCCACTGATCTATGAAGCAAAGTGCTTGAAGTCTTCTGTTACTAAAGAAAAGCAAGTCAAATATTTTATTCATTATGCTGGATGGAACAAAAAGTAAGATTTATGCAGATTGAATTGATTTAGATGCAAATGAAGTAACTGCATTTTTATCAGGCTAAAGAAGTTAAATGCTATAATAAATATTATTAATTAAATTGTATTATAAAAATAGTTGGGACGAATGGGTGCCAGAGAGCAGAGTGCTCAAGTATAATGAAGCAAATGTACAGAGACAAAAGGAAGTTCAGAGAGCACATTCAAGTCAACAATCCACCCAGAAAAATAAGAAAGGAAATACAACAACAAAAACACAGGGAAGAAGAAGCGAAGGTGGTAGGGAAAAAGATGCAGATAGCAGATCGAGCACTCCTGTTGCAACAGTTGATAAAAGTATCAGTCGTTTCAACAAAAGTGCCAGCAGTACTGTAACATCTTCATCTTCTCATGAATCTACATCTGAACCCCAACGTAAAAAACGAAGGTAATACGAAAAATAATTAAAATGCCAATTACAGAAGCACACTTGAAAATTAACTTTTATTCAACATATACATACACAACATATATATAAGGCTTAGCTGTGTCCTTGTTTAATGATGTCAGAGATGAGAAATTGCACTCTAAAAGTTATTTAAAATCATAAATAGAAAACTTACTTAATATATTTTTCAGTCGATTAGAACCATCTGGTGAAACGGAAGAGTTTCTCACTAAAGTAGAAGTCAAAATCAAGTTACCTGAAGAATTGAAGTTCATGCTGATAGATGAATCCGAGATAATACTGAAGCATCATAAACTACCGGCATTACCTGTACAGAACACAGTTGACAAAATCCTAGACGATTATGTAGCAACAAAATCCGCGAAAACGAACGATACTAAGTATGAGACAATAAAAAGTTTATCAAATTTGTTCTTACTTCTCGCTGTGCAAAACGTGTTAATGATTAAGATCAAAAATTCTATTTTTTCTCAGAGAAAGCACGCTGGAAATAACAAAAGGTATTCGTGAATATTTCAATATCACGTTGGGTCTTCAACTGTTGTATAAATGGGAACGACCGCAATTTATACAAATAATGGACGATAATCCGGAAACATCGCCGAGTCAATTGTATGGGGCATTTCACCTGCTCAGACTGTTCGGTAAAGTTCCGTTTTAAATGTTTGTCATTTTCGCCGGTTCTCTGAAAAATGACAATATAAAATTTCTGTTTCTAGTGAAACTCGGCAGTATGTTGTCTTATACACCTTTAGACGAGAGAAGTATACAATTGTTGCTGTCGCATTTTCACGATTTCTTGCAATATCTGCAGAAGAACAGCGCCGAACTTTTTAATCTTCAAGAAGATTACACCGACCCCCCGCCGGATTATCATCGAAAATACGGTTAAACGCTCAACTAAGATCAATTTGTAAAGTCGGTTTGTGCTCATTTACTCTTCGGACTTTTATATGCACTTATTTTACATAAGCAATTGTATGTAATATCAATTGCGAGTGTACTAATTTAAAATACGTCGTTTTTACAAAGACTGACAGTTTCAGTTGTAAATAAAATTTGAACTGAATTACATATATAGATAGGAAAATTTTTTTGTGAAATATACAAAAATGATCTCAAAATTCTTAAAAATATTCTATATACAATATTTTATCTGTTCTATGACATCGTATATTCAATATTTATTAATATATTATTGGTCGAAATATCTAATGTGCAAATGTTTTAGCTATTCGAATACTAAATATTTTAAGTTAATCTATTGATTATTCGAAATTTTGTGGGAGACGCATGTAAACTGTCATAAAGGAACGCCAAGTAAGTTATATACAGGCACTGCTAACTTGGGATGCGTTTTAAAACTATTTGTCGGGCAAAACTAGCGTTTGATTGACTAATAAGAACAAAAAGAAAAAATTAAGATTTTTGTATCCTAATTATGATATCAAACGCTATACATTTTAACTCGTCAGATAATAATTTATATGTTTATATTTTATCTGTTTTACCTACCAGACTGACTTGTAAACATGTGGTTCACGCGAGCAAAGCGTGCACGTGTGGCGCTCGAAAATACGCACATGTTAAAACGTAAACGTGTGGCTGTTCTCAGTAGAATTCTTTGGAACTCTCTCACTTCTGCACATACATAATTTTGATACTTTATTTCTCTGTGTATTTATATACGTTAAAGCACAGTGAAATCTTCACTCGTATTTTGACTGTATACGTAGCTCGATGTAGACAGGAGTAACATGATCATGATCACGTACTGTTGCTCGCGGTGATTCGAGTGAGAGTGACGAGGTAATCCGTCGACCTACGTGCAGTGCATCATTGAATAAAATTCGGAGCAATACCGAAACATACGTAAAAAGAACCGCGTAGTTCTTTGATTGCCGTAATACTTCCCTGTGAGTATCTCCGTTTCACATATGTCGCGCAAATACGCACTTTACGGTGCAATGTTATTCAAACGTGGCATTTTACAAATTTACAGCTCCGTGAAAAGTTGCTGACAGCAACTTTGAGTGTATTTGTATTCTTTTAAATATTTTCACAAATATAAAACAAAGAAGTATTACTGTAAAATACAATGAATATAATTAACAGTAAAATTGAAAGAATTAATACGCCATCCAGTGATGCAAGTACTTTTTTTAAGCAAAAATATTTGCGAAATTCACGACAAGCGAACGTTCTCAGATCTTGTTACAAGATTTACGATTTCAATTTTCTACAGCACAGTAACTATTTGTTATATAGAAATTCGTTGTTTTTTTCGAAGCAATTTGATTACATATTTTGGTACCTAGACTGTGAAAGATTTATAATTAAAATCGTTCTCTATTCTGCGTAAAAAGGGAGCAAACTACGAAAAGTGGATGGAAGTATCTTTTTATTTAAATGTGACTTTGTAGAATATTATATTCTTGTATTGACACTTACTTCATAAAGTTATGAAATGAGTCATTTTGTAAATCGTGGTGAAAGTACGTACTTGCAGTATTTGCATATTAATGCATCACGCATATGAAAAGTAATTAATAACTCGCGTGTTCTTTCGTACAAAAGTGATGACAGATTTCTTAACCTCAAAAACTACTTGCAAATGTTGCATATCCAAACTATTTTTAATTCAGATTAGATATTATCGGATCATCTTTCTACCAAAGATGCATAATTTTAAAAAACTTTTAATAATTCCTTATGATATAGTAGTTTAACGATCTCTTTCGATTTTCTCTTAGTGGTTTTTATTAATTTTCCTATTGTCTTTACTCCTATCGTGAAGAAATCGCTCGCTTGTGAGTCAGTTCTTCATATCTATTAAAGACCTTTATACCTATCTAGAAAAAAAATTAGATAATCGTCTCTTTCTGTGTCACTGTTCAGGATCTCATGGATTGTTTCGCCGATCAAAATGATGATTCGCGTTCCACCGAAACGTACCGACATGTTCCCAGCCCGGAGATGTTTGACAGCGAAACTGAGAGCGACATCGAAATGAAAGCTGGCGAACACAATGACGATGCATTGATAACGCGCACTCCCGAGAAGATCTCGCAGGTCGAATTAGTCGCCAAGTCGGATAAAGCTCTATTGAGCAGAATCAACAAGTATCTGAGCGGCGTACCGCCTCCACCAAAGCACACAATATCCCAGCGAGATTGTGCGGACTTTTTAGAGCATATTTACAAAAACCGTGAGTTGTTCTTGTCTGGATTTTGCCCATTGCCGGGCGAACATTCGGAATCCACAGTACAAAGTACAAAGCTACAGAGTAAGGAAGCCGATAGCGGCAATATTTATCAATTTACACGAAATGCTTCGAGAAATTTGACAAACCATTTCAACGCCTGTGATCCGCCAGCCGATGGTACAGAAAACGTGGAATTAGTTAAAATTAATGACGATAGAGATAATTTAAGTACACAATGCAGTGTTCCTAACAAAGTAGATATGTCGGTTAATGTGATAACAAAAGTTTCGCCAATTAGAGACAATTCGAACGTATCTGAAGAGCAATCTTCTCTTCTTTATCACACAATTAGCGAGGAAGAAGCCATGACGCTAGCATGGCCTGAGGCGTATTTTCACAAATTCTACGGCATACAGTAAGTTAATATGTAAGTTAATTTGTATATTTGTCTTAAATTTACAAGGACTTTATTTTTAATGCTTTTCCTCAAAATTTCAGTTACAACAGAAGCAGAGTTGTGGAGGATTTCGAGAACTTAACAGTAAAATTATGCGAAAGGTACGTAGGGGCTGAGACACAGTCAACTTGTAACATATGGTTTTCGAAACAGCCGACGAGTAGCCCGAAAAAACGAAGTTTATTGGCGAAGCGCGTGAACGGCCAAAGTCCGGAGAAGAGGTTGACACATTTAGCTAGAAGACGCAAAACTTTCTCGAGCGCTAACTTGCAGGGACTTGCTGAAAAGAAACAGTTCATGGTACAAATCAAGTGAGTATTCTATTTAAATTATTATTGTAATTATTTTTTTATTTCAAAGAAAATCCGTCATAAACTTATAATAATGAATAAACTTCTTTAAAACGTAGGAAATCTACGCACAAAAAAAATAAGAGTCCAAGAATCAAGAGTCCACGGGGTAAAAGCCCGAGAGGCAAAAGTCCAAGAAGCTCAACGAAAAAGAGAGTTGTTCGAAGACTGACGTTGGACGGGCCGAGCCCGCTTAAATCCAAGTTAGAGACTTCGAAACGCGCGCTGTTTCAAAGTCCTCCCACAGATCGCGCCGGTCCCAGTAAATTGTTGCATGCGAGCAGTGTGGATACTCAGAAAATCAAACGTGTCTTATTTTCAACGCTAAATAAGAATGAGTCCAAACTCGAAGATACCAAACCGATAATTTCGAGAGAAGAGAGCAGGAAGAGAAAGTACGAGGACGAACTACAAGGACCGCGAGTAAAGTGGCCGAAGAGTTTGTCTTTCGACTGCGCACACGAGCTGGAAAATACTTCAAGAATCGGATGGGAAAGACACTCGTCGAGCAGTCTTCTGATGAAAACGACTGACACGTCTTTCAGTCAAGGAAAAACTGAGCTCAGTGACACGCACAGAAAGGTTTTATATTGTTTCCTTTTTGTTTGCTTCCTTTATAACGGGTGTAATAACTTTGACTTGTTTGTTTGTAGAAATTGCTCTGGGCAGTTGCGGAAGCTTTACGAGGCAAAGGTATTGACATGAGTCATCCAAAGTTCAAGCAGTATGCTGCGCACTTGGCACGCACAATTAAAAAATACATGCCCGATCTCGAGAACAAAGATATTCCGCGAAAACCTGGTAGTACAAGCGATCGCATGTTGAAGTTGGCCAAGCACCACGTGTTACTTCTCATTGACACTAGGCCGACCGATTGACAAAGTACTCGTTAGTATAATTAGCAAAACTTAGGAAATCGAATCGGTCAAGCGAATTGACGTATTTATTATTGACCAAAACACAGGTGCTTTCTATTCTTCAACCGACGTGTGTTTAAAATATAAATGATTTTTATGTGATTTGATAACTTGAGATATATATATTGCGGTGAGATTTGAAAATAAGATTATATACACTGTTTTATACTCTGTTTGCAGGAAGGAGAAAGAGAGAAAGAGAGAGATATATATAGAGTGAATATCGTTTTTTATTGTGTAAATAAAAAAGTGCGGTTTTTACTAAGCATAGTTTATTAGCTTTAAAATAGTCACTTGCGCGACGCGCATATTTCACAATATATATATATATAACTTATAAATAATTCATAAAAGCCGCTTTTTTTGTTCTGAAGTAAAACACAAATAACTTGCAATAACTTTTTTACGAGTTAACGCATGTTATACATACATCAATCGTATCTAACATATAGTTTGTATTAAAGACAGTGAGGGACGTGTAAAAAAATAAAGACTAATCGCGCTATCAATCGCGATGTACCTTGATTTTTTATTATTTTCATTCCGAATTTCCGTGACCGACCCTGGCAATGACTTCGTCCAAGATCTTCGCGAGTTCCTTGTTCTCCTTAGTTTTCTGCTCCACGAGTTCGGCCAACGAATTACTCTTAAGCTCCGCTTTTCTTATTATCGCATGCAGCTTTACTGTTTCCGCTTCATGTTGTTTTTCTTTCGCGTCTAACTCCAGATTAGCTCTGAAATATAATACATATATTGAGATGATATTTTTAGGAGATGTAGCGATGAGTATTTTCTATAACAATTGCATTTTTTAATTATGATCGCATACTTTTCTAATTGAGTCATTGCGTGTTGTTTCAACTGTTCGTATCGCGTTTCCAGCGTCTTTATCGTTTCTACATTTTCCTGGACGCTTTCTTTCAATACGGATTCATTGCTCTTGTACACCGACACGACCCCTTTGAGTCTCTCGTATTTTTGGTGCACGTCGTTGAACGCCGCTTCTGTATTGGTTAGGTGGAGATTGGCAGCTTGCAGCTCCTCTTGCAATTTTGCCTTCTCCTGCTCGAAAGTCGTGCGATCTTTTTCTCGCTCTGTGAGCAATCTGCTGATCGATTTCTCGTATTCCTCCACAACAACCCTAGACAAATGAAATAAAAACTTCGTTTTTATTTAATTTGAACGGATTTTAATATTTTTTTTTTGCCGTGAACCACTTACGCCATTTGAGTCCTCGATTTCACTTCTTGCGCAACTTGTGTTTGCAGTTTATTAATTTTTTCCTGAAAAACAGTTTTCTGTCTTTCTAATTCGGCTTCGTGTTCCTTTTTCTGCTTCTCTAATTGTTCCTCCAATTGCAGCACCGTCGTTCGTACGAGTTCGAGTTCCTTGCTCATATCTATGTCAGCGATGAGCTGTGTATTCGATTTAGGCTCTTCTACTGGTTGCTCCTAAATAAGTTTTGTTGTTATGATTACATTTCAAAATGAAATATTTTACAATTTTTTATAGAGTTTACTCACATTCTTTTCTTGAGCTTCCTCGCATTTCTGTACTGGTGTAGTAGAAAGAGGACTATAAAAAAGCAACCTATCTATAGCTGCTATGGCAGGGTTACGTTTTGGTGTGCCGACATCAGGAGACGGCGACTCGGTCTTGCCATTTTGCTCCTCATTTATCGGTTGGACATTTCCTTGGGGCAACATATTGGCATTCGATACTAACGGATCGAATTTAACATACAAAGATTCTGTTCTAAGACGATGCGCGGGTATATTGTTAGAGGTACTTCGTGCTAACAGAAAATCGAATGTCGAGGGATCTTTAAATACTGTAAAATAAAAAATATTAATTTAATCAAAACTTGAGTGATAAATTTGTGGAAATGGCTTTAACATTATTTATACTCACGCTCAGTTGTTGCACTGACGAACTGTTCTTCGGTATCTTCTGCAAAGTCTTCACTATTTTCTGCAGAATTGAGCAGGTCATTAGTCACCTTCTCTATAGTCGATCTGAAGTCTTCGAAATTCGTCTGTTCCGGCAATGTGGTACTTTGTCGCTGAGGTTTGAAATCTTCATATTCTTCTGGCACTAAGTTCAGATCTACCTCTTGCAACGTAAGCGTACGATCGAGATCTTCGTTAGATTTGTTTTTCGTAGTCTCTTCAACGATACTCAGTAAAGCCGCACCTTCTGCACTATTTTCTTTTTCTTCTACAATTATAGTTTCTGACGGTTCACATCGATCTTCTATAACACATGTCTCGTTACATATGGCGGGTTTTTCCTCGGGTAAAAAATTCTGCGCTTTATTCGATACTACACTATTGCTTATTTCTAAGTCCTTTTTGCAAGTTATTTGCACGGTTTCTTGTTCTACAATAAGTGTTTTACTAAGTAAACTATCGTGTGACGTGATATAATTATCCGATTGAGATGTATGTTGTTGTTCCTCGAGAACGTCACTCTGTTCCGCTGAAACAACGGCGTCGTTTTCAGTGTGAGTTTCTAATTGGGGTAAATCCTGTTCCTCGATAACTTTATTTTTTTCCTCTGGAACTACGGAATTATTTTTAATATGAGTTTCTAATTGAGGTGAATGTTGTTCCTCAATAACTTCACTTCTTTTCTCTGGGATTACGAGATTATTTTCAATACGAGTTTTTAATTGGGGTAAATCTTGTTCCTCGATAACTTCAGTTTTTTCCGTTAAATCAACGGGATTATTTTTAATATGAATATTTGATTGAAATAAATTCTGTTCTTCAATAACTTCACTCTTCTCTTTCTTTAGAACAGGATTATTTTCAGTATAAGTTTCACTCTTTTCTGCTGGGACAACGGGTTTATCTTCTATTTGTTGCGATAATATACACAATTCATTGTTGATATTGTCGGAAGGTGACGTTGGAGGTTCCGATGAATCGTGTGCACTATCTTCTCTCAACTTATTGGTGTCTTCTATTGGTGGTGCACTGGGTAATTTAAATAATAAAGGATTATCCACACATTTCGTTAACGAAGATATCGAAACGTCGACGGGATTTTTACACGATTCAGAATCGTTTACAAACAATGTCTCGGCACTGTGATCGTTTTCTACTGTCTGTGTTTCTTGTGATGCGTTACATTCTTTAACGGTGAGATCGGCGTGATTTTCGGGACGCGAGCTAGAATTTTCGGTCAACGATAAAAATGACTCGTGCAACAGGGAATCCTTTTCATCAATCACTTGGGTCTCGTCGCCGGGATTGTCATCGCTGAGAGAACAATCGCTCTCTCGGAAAGGGGTCTCATCCGTAGCCGACTCGAAGGTCTGATCCTGACTGAGTTCGTGAGACTCGTTTCCCAAATTGATCTCGGCACACGCGAGTATCAGATCCTCCACACCCGGTATAGAAGAGTTGACGTACGATGTGTCTGCGACGTAATCCGCAGCTTCGGGCGCTGAATCCGGGCATATACCGCTGCTACTCTTGGTGCTGAGAGTGCTGGTGAGGCTGTGGAAACTGCTAGCCGACGAGAGACTCTCCGGTGCTAGGCAGAGATTCTCTGCGACCGGACCTACGTCGGCGAATTCGCGGGTAAAACAAACCTTGACTTCATGCTCCGCCGCCGCTTTTGACGTGGAATTGTCGCTACCGCTCTGAAAATAGAAAACACATTAGAATATTTTGCATTCTCCTTTTGTGCGAACATTACGAATATCTGCAAAACGTTCAGCGTGAGGATTGTGAAAGTTCTATAAAAAAGCCTAACGTAGACGAATTTTTTTCAATCTACACACATACACACACACACATAGCGAGCAGGAATTAATAATCGCGCCAATGCGAGAATTCGTTCGAGAAAACGCCCTCGGAAGTGCACGCGACGCAATATACCGTCGGTGTGGGCGAAGAAGACGTTCTTGGACTCGAGCTGGCACGATGCAAAAGTCTATTGATATATTCCATGTCGCACGTCCGATTGGAGCCGATGTGTAGCCTGCGAAAAACCGATGTTTACTGAGGATCTCTTGGGAGTTTTGATCATATGTCGCGCTAGATCAGCTGACAGTCCGAGGTCTGGCAGTTTTCGTGAAACAAATTGCGCAACCACCACGCGCCTCGCTCGAGCTAATTATAAAACAACAAGAGAGAGAGAAAGGCTCCGCGCGACCGTTTCTATCCTGTCAGTTCCCGCTCGCTTTTGCGAGAAGGCGACAGGAAGTACCTCGGAAACATATCAGCTGGCGGTGTTTCTTTGCACCGTAGAAAAAGAAGAATCATTCGAAGTTGTCGGATCGACTTGAGCCGCCAGGGTGGCGATAGAAACGCGAAATCCTCGGAAAAAGATAACGCGGCAATGTTTTTTCCAAGAAATCGTGAAAGTGAATGGGCAGGAAGAAAAGTATTTTCTCTTTTGTAACGCGCACATATCAATAACAATAATAGGAGCCGCATTTCCAAACAATTGTGTCTTACAGCTGAGTAAAAAACTACTTGTGACAATTGTCACATGACAAACGTGACATTGGAGAAAAACGGCGACTAAACAAAAACTCGGCTACGATTGTTACCTTCAAGAGAAGATTTCCCATGACTCTTGAACCTTCAGCTTTCGGCTGTCAGTATAACGTATAATGTGGTCTCATATTTACGCGCGAGTTCAAGAAACCCCGTGGTGAGACGGATTCATTTCCCCTCCTACGCTTTTACCTTTGATACCGTTATTATCCGTCGAAGAAACGTGGCCCGCGTACAAACGATTTCGAAATAAAAACAAGTAGTGATTAAAAGAAAAAAATTAAGTTCTATAAGTTAACGTAATTAACCAAAGTGATGATGATGATTTCTACCTTATAAATCTAGTAATCGGTAAATAAAGAATTTTAAAGCAATTTGCATAAGAAAACTCATACAACAAACGCAATGAGTCAAACGTCAAATTTTTTCGGAACAATTTACGGCGACCCACTTTACGGTCTTTCTCATTTTTTTACTTCGTTTTATTTATCGGTCGACCAATAAACATTTTCGACCGATGTCTCACTTTCTCTTTCCTTTCAATAAATACCCGAACATGATTTATAAAATCGTTAACGAAAACATGAACTAACGTAACTGATTGTTGCACTCGCAGAAATCTGTTGGTTAGACATTTATTTACCTGCGGAAGTGAAAAATCGCATCGCCAAACAAGAGACACGCAAGCGCGCACGCTACTTTTTTTCTTTTCGCAAAACGAGGTCAGTAAGCGACGAGCATAATGCGAACGGCGATCGAGCGTAATTCATTAGGATACACGAGTCTCTCGCGTCTCCTTATTCGGCGCGCTCTTAACATCATCGAGAGACGCGACTGTCGTCATAGTGTGACTCATTCTCATTTAACCGCACAACCGACAAAAGCTCCGGCACTTTATCTCTCGCGGGGGTGTGTCTCTTTCTCTCATCCCTATATGAAACAGAAACAACCCTCTCGTTAGCGCGTTAACATGTTCGAGTGCGCCACTTTAAACACTTTGATACAAGCAAAAGTACCTCGAACGTGAGGAGAGATGCGCACGGAGTTCTTATCGCAATTGTATTGCGTTGTCGAGTTGAATATTGACCTTCGTAAGAAAATAAAATGATGTCAAACAGAAAATTATCGAACGATTATCTCGACGTGCGATGTACAACACAATTACATGCCATTTAACATTAATAAACGGAAATTATGAGATGCAGATATTTATACCGATCATGTAATAACAGTGTTTGCGTCTAACAGAAAAAGATAAAAGAAATAAAAATGACTTTAAAATAAAACACGATTAACTAAAAAACGCGAGATAAGTGAAACAGATGGAGAGAGATGGTGATAAGACCGCACGACCTTCCTGATCAATTGTGTGAAGCTCGCGCTGACGCATCTTCAGCGTCGGGGAATTCACACGATGCGAGAAAGTAAGTATTCCGATAATACAGCTGGTCCGAAGAAGGAGAATGAGAGACACCAAAACGGGCCCGAAGAATTGGGACCCTGCGGCGGGAGGTCAACGTCAGATTCTCTCGATCGAAATTCTAATATTAGCTCCTAAGTCGCGCGCGGGTTCCCCAGTCGATACTCGAGTCACATCCACCGCCACCTCGTTCACTACATCTACCTACCACCTCCACCATAATCTCGGGCGCACTCGGCAGCACGTAATGTGCATGTGCACGCACGAGGAATTGCCGATAAGGAAGCGAAGAAAAGAGGAAGAGAGAGTGACAACCTGGTGTGGATCAGAGTCGCTCACCTCTCGCAAAACGTTACCACGACGAAAAGATTCCTTGGTGTCCTCCTCGAGGAAAATCCTCACACGACGACGTTGCTTTTTCGTGAAGGCTGTGTCGTGAGTATCATCACCTCTGCCGCGCCACGGTGACGCGCACTAACGCTCGCCGCATTGAGCTGGAGTACCGTCCAGCCGCGCACACGCCGTACGGACATTATACCGCAAAGATCACCAACTATGGAAGTAGTGGGAAACAGGACTCTCTCTCTCGGCCATCGAGACGAGTCGCGAGAGCCGCGCGCGAAACCGGCGTGGCGCTATCTGGGGCGACGCGGATACACTCGGTGATAGAGCGTCACTAGATAAGGCAATATAAGGTCGTTCCATGAAAAATCTCGCGTTTTAACATCTTTCACTTATTTTTACATCAATTTTACAAGCTTTTTGCCATTTTCTTGTTTTGAAATTAAGTGTCAGATCCGATTATAATTAAAGAGAAATAAATTTTAAAAATGACATATTACGTGGCTCCAACTCGGAAACCTATACATAACTTAAAAAAACCATTTGTTATTTAAAACATTTTAATATTATTCTATAATTCTAATGCTTTTCTAAATACTCTAATCTGTTACATGGAAAGCCTTATCGTTCTGTCAAGAGTGATTCAGACGATTGCTGTCTGGTCGTGCCTGACGGCAGATTGAGGGACATCCACACGAACAATATCTCAGTGAGATAATTTACATCAGCACTTTTCATGCCGTGGAATTTTAACTTTCACGACAACCCACATTGCTGGCGTTTATTTTCATTGTTGTAATATTTCATTTGCGAGATTGCATCGCGGCACGGAAAGTGCGAATATAATAGCAGTGCGATAACGTAGACGATATGCGACAAATGATTACAACACTGCGTTTCTTCCTATACGAATGCGAAGCACGTGAAATGTACGTATTGTATCAATATTTTGGTTACTCCGCCTGCGGCAGAGAGATGCGCAGACGACGTTCACTTGTTGATATTCCGACGACTATGAAGACGAGTCGTTCAACTTCGTAAATTTCCTTCAGACCCTAAACGTTTTCATTTAAATATGGATATCCTCTTCGAGTATATTTTTTCTGTTCCTAGTTCTTTTTCCTTGTCTTCGTCAAGTTGTACTTTTCCTTGTAGATAATCAAAATGTTCAAAGTAATTTTGGAATAAACTGTGAAAGTGCGATGAAAAAAATTATTTCTTTAAATAAATTAAAGATGTGTGTGTCAAAATTAGTAAGAAATGTTTTTAATTTAAAAAAAAAATTCTCATACTTATTCACGCGTTAAAACATATCTGTATCTCATCTAAAATTAAAGGTTTTGCATATACATGTAATGCAAACGAAAACGAATTTACATATACATATATGGAATATATTCAGTTATCGAGCATACACCCACTTAATGAGAACAGTTTTATTTCGCGCACATGATACATATGAAAAAACTAATCGACTTTACAATTAATATCATTTTACAGTTATGTCACGGTCAATCAGTTTTTTGAGTCCAAAATTAATTCAAACCAACGAGTACAATGCGATGAAAGGAAAATTGCTTTTGTAATTAAAAATTGAGCAAAAAAAACGCACTTTTATTCATTTAAAATTTGAAATTTGAAGATATTTCTAATTGTCTCTCGAGAAAATAAATTTCTTGTTTAAAAATGTAAAAAAGCATTTTTGAAGATCGGCGGTAAACCTTCAGACTCGATTTTGGCAGACAAATCCACGTTCTTCACGCGAGACGTCAAAGAAAATGCTTCCACATGACGGGAAGCAAAACTTATTTTTGTTTCAAGGTACTCCTGGAGAGATACGGAGTTTATTTATAGGAATACATTCTCCGGCCCGACTGTCAGCTGCGAAAACGCGAAGAGGAAAGCGCGAAGAAGGATAAAAGCAGAAGTTATGGACGATAAGGCTTGGCTCTGGTTATCACTATTTCCGTACACAGCCATATGCGAATGTGCGAGAGTCGAAACGCGTTCTCTCTACTTACTTATTCTCGTTGGAATATTTCTCTCAATTAAAGTCAAACAAAAGATATCAATGATAAAAATTTTGATCAATTTTGTTTACTTTAGGTTTACCGCAACCAAGACAATCCTCATCTTTATGTTTTATAAAAAAGTTTTGTTTCAATAAGAATACCTTTCGTCGCGGGGGATGAATCGGCGGCGAATTGTGAAGTGTCGCAGTTATTTCTTTCAGCACAACTCTCGTACCTTCACGATTAGACCCTCCTCCGATGCTCCTCGGGCTCGACATTCTTGAGTCTCTTTCGGTACACGTCAGAAAATCGTTCGATCTCTCCTAATATGAAATTGTGTTTTTTGTTTAATATTAATCTTAAAGCACAAATATAAAATACATTAGAATTTGTAACATTTCATTTTTTAGACAATCTTATTCGATTTACTTTCGAAAAATGTCGATTAAATATCTCTATCTTGTAAAAACAATGAGAACTTTCTTCGCTTTAAAGCTAGTTGAAATCAATTTACACGAGAACGTCACGACACGTGATCTTCTCGAGAAAAATCATTCTTGTTGTACAATTATCGCAAATCGAAAGCTATTGATGAAAGTTTACAAATCTAATCGTCAGAAATGAAAAAATACTACTTTGTATAAAGTTCAACTTCTTCTCTCTAGTCGTCTACGAAACATTAGTTTGTTTTAATTTAGTTAATAGTTTTTGGACCTTCGTGGACCATTCCACACGGAACGGCCAATTTACACAGAGATGAGGGTTCAAAAGAGACCAGGAATTCACTTACGACGGGGAACGAGACACACTCAGGAAACCGCCAAGTTGTACTCACACTTGCACAAACGTCCCTCACTCACTTCCCGGGGGACAAAGGACAATGTTACACGTGCGTTCACACCTGTACTTCTCTCACTCGGGACGCATCGACGCGAGATTTCAACAAACGCAATTGGATTACACACGTCTGCATATGTCCTCAATTATCGCGCAAACACACACAGAGAGCATCGGTTTCATTACACGTAATTCGCGGATCACTTGACTAACGGCTGCGAGTCGTTTGACAAACTTGAATGCGAACGCAGCGACGAATCACAACGCGCCGTTGCGTTTGGCAACGCTCCGCCGACGGCGCCACCCGCACGTTCCCGATCACTCGGTAAGACAGTACAATCGAGCACGCCGCGATACTAATCGATTGTCGACGTTCAATTTAAATTAAGCGGGCCGCGCGCGCGCCCGTCGCGCAGACGTTAGATTTTAATTTACTATGTTTTTTTCCAATCTATCACTTCGAGTGTCACCCGAGACGCGTCGAGCAATCTAATCGCGAGATTACAAATACAAATAATTGCTATTTTCCTAGTTTTCGCCGCTGAGATTTTATCTTTGGATGAAATATGTTTAAAAAATATCGGAGAGGTTTTTAAACATCTCTCATTAGCTTTTAACTAATAAATAAATAAACTCATTATGGAAAAGAAATAAAAGATACTTAAATTAAGAAACAAGGAACGACATTGAGATATTAGGGTTGCGCAAGAATTTATTGTCAAACTCTTCATACAAATATGTAGAAACCTGCGTCACTATATGCAGGACAGTGCAAATCCACGAAAAAATTTTAATGCTTACTCATTAACGATTATTAGTCTTTTTTTTGTTTTGTAATAGCTTACTTTCTTTCCACATTCTTCGCCATTCATCCTTCATCATTCGTTCTCTTGATCTAGCATAAACAAGACTTTTTTTTAACATATATATATATATATAGACCTTCGAAAATATACATGTACATAAAAATATAATCTATTCGGCTCGATAAACGCGCTGCCGTTAATACATTGCATTCCGATAAAGCGAGTTGTATAAAAGAATACTATTCACAATGCTCTCTATAACACTCTCAAAAGGTAGAAAGGATTGTTTTGTAAGGACACTTTTGCAAGGCACATTTCTGTTTCATTAATATTAATATGAAGTATATAAAGACAGGGATTGAGCTCTTGAATCTGTTAATATAAAATTTAAATCTGCTCATACATTATAATAATAGAAAGAGTGTAATAGAAACAGATAAAAAATATAAACAGATAAAAGTTTCACTGCAGCGAATAAAAAAAAATAAATCACAGAAAGTAGCCATATACATACGGCTTCTATTTAAGTTTGCAAATGCTTGGATACTTTCTCTCGACTTGTATGTTAATAAAGTAAGTGATGTTTGAATTAACTAGTTATGCTATATTTTATGTACGTTCAAAGAATGTGTAATTCTCGATAACTTGTACTGAGTTTTTTCTTGTCGCAACCGAAGTACGTAATACGGATGCGATCAATCGGGAAGTATCTCGCATTATTTACATTAACACGGGTCAATAATGTCCAATGTGTGTTGCTAAACATATCATGTTATTCCCATACTTGTACACATACGGTTATATTCCGAGGTACGTAACTCAGGTTTTTTGCGCGAATCGTTGTCGCGAGCGCTGGATAATTCATGGTCGGATATTGAATATAAAACAATTTACCGTGAATATTTTATTATGTGTAAGGCTGTAACTGTGGTGAAGGATACGTCGGCAACGGAGAATTTTTTTGATCACTGGACGGAGGGGTCAGAAGCCCGCTCTCGTTCGGACTCTGCCTACCGGACTCGGCGTTCGCGTCCGAGTCGTTCACGTAATCGCTCGGGATATCGCGGGTTAATCGTTGCTGCGCCTTCTCGAGCATATTCAAATCAACCACATGAGTCTGTATGCGATGCGACTCGTCTACGACGAGATTAGGTACGGTGGCCCTCAGTCCGGATCCGGAATTCGACTCAATAGACGTGATCGTGGACTTTAGCAGAGATTGGGACTCCTCCTCCGCGACGATAGTGGCGAACGGCGTGAGCCACTTTACGCAAGGGGCGAGTTGCTCCCATGTGAGCCGGGATACCCTCAATGCGCATTCCCTGCCCTGTGTGTGATAAATCGCCGCTGCAGCAATGTAACTGTAAGAGAATTTCAGACAACCTTCGTCAAGAGTCGCCAGATCCAACAGCTGAGCTGCCTGAGAAAACTGCAGTCCGCCGTACTGTGGATATATAAAGGTATTCGGTCTGGAAGAATCGCTTGATTCGATTTGCATGTAAACGTTCAACCATCCCGGAGCGGTTATCGGGGACAAATTCCACCCAAGTCCTTTCAAAATTAGTAACTCCTTTCCAAGAATTTCGTCCTCAGTACAGGCACCATCGGTGACGTATGCAAATTCCGCAATTTTCGGTGGATATATTTCTTCAACCTGCAAGAATTTGATTTTTATTAACTTTTTCAAATAATTCAATATATAAAAGTACATATAAATAGTACGTATAAATATACAAAAGAATAAAAAAAATGTATAAACCTTGGACGCAATAAAAAGACAAGTAATTCCTATGAGTTGCAACTGATTCTTAGGCACTGGCTCATTGTGAAGAGACAAGAATCTGTCTATATAATCCATGGCGAGATAATAAGTTTCCCTATGTAGTTTGTACACTTCACAGACTTCAATTAACCAGTCCAACAAAATTGCCCTCATCCGTGGCTGCAGTGATGGATGCTTTCGAAACATGTCTGGATCTCTTTGAAGTACAGTCTTGTGATCTCCAAGACACATGTCGGACCACACCTGGGAGCCATCAGCCCAGGGAAGAGATGGTAATGGACTAGGTCTGCTGGATGAGCTGTTGGAAGCTGATGGTGTCAAGAAGCAGGTTGCACTTCTTAATTCGGACCATGTGGCTGGTTCTTGCTGTTCTTTCAATGGAGATGTCTGATGCTGGAGATTGCATGCAGTGTCTGCCGAGTGTGCAGTTTGACAGGATTCTGAATATGAGGTATTGGACAGTGTTGGCACCTTATTGGGTGGATAGATGTTTTCCGAATCCTCTGGGAGTTCTGTAGCCCGCCTCTTCCGCTTTAAGACCTGTGACTTGCTTCCATGCAAATAAGTCTTGTTCTCCTGCAAACTGAATGCACAAGAAAGGTTCTTCTTTCTGTTACATAATATTCTTTAAGACTGGATAGTTCGAAGAGTTTGTAGAAAATGAGCAAAGTAAAATGCCTCCAAAAAGCAGACAGATATATTACTGTCAACCAGTGTGTAAAATTTCAATAGTCGTGAAACGTCTCTTAAACATGACATTTGATCAATTTACAATTTTATATTGTGAGTACTGCAACTGAAGAAAAGTAAAATTCACTTTAAATTCTCGTACTACCGAAAAGAACTTGCAAAATTTCGCGGAAATAGGTCCAAAAGAAAAAGGTTATAGAGGCAAAAATTAAGCGACGTTACAAAAAATCGATTTTTAATTAAGCAGTCGGCGTGTACCGAATCGATTTCGACATACGTGAAATAATCTTGAGATATCGAAAGCAAGATACAGCAAAATTTTTACGCCAAATGGAACATCGACCGACTCACCTCTGTGGCATCGTGCTCGTAGAATTGTCGACGTGTACGAAAAATATTTGCTGTCGGAATAAATTTTCTCGAGGTGTTCCTGATAGCGGGAACTCTTGGATGAAGCGTCCGCTTGATTTACCCGATCCAGACACGACGATTTTTCCAGGAAAATGAGGAAAAGTGAAAGAGCGCGCGAAGTTCACGAGCATCCGATCGCCATAATGCACGTCCCTTTTGGCGGCCTTTGATTCGACGTGTCGACTTGTAATTTTCGTCCGACGTCTATTTCGACGATCGGAAAATTCATCCAACTCTTTTACAGACCGTTTTGCAACGCGCGCGAGCCCCAAATTACCAATAATTTTAATAAAAAACAGAGGACGTGGATGCCAGAGCGCGGGAGTCCTGCGCGCGAAACAGCGACCAACCCTGAACCCCTGCACCTATTGCGACGCCCTCTATATGCGCCACATAACCTCAAAAAAGGGCAAATTTTCGAGGGTAATCGTCACGCATCTCGTGCAGGACACTGTTACGATACCTCGGCTCCGACGTGCTTCCCTTTCCTCACGATGGTGCGGCTTTTTCCGACTGTCCGAGAGCGATCGTAAGACCGACGTCTTACCGGGGACGAGTCCCACGTTTAATCGCCTCGTGGTTGACTTAAACGCGTAATATCGCCTCCTGTGGGAAAAACAATCGTCGTCGAAGAACGTGCGTCTCGCGTTGCAGGCAGGTGCATTGGCTTCACAGCGATACGCGCGGTAAACGGAAGCGGCGACAGCCCGCCGAAGCCATGCCGAGTGTCACGCACATCTGTGTTTCCCGCTCGATTTGTCTCGTCAAATTGCCCGTCGCGATTTTCACACAAAAGCACACGTCGAGACGACGAACGGCCGCGTCGAACGGCTGCACGCGCGGTTGCACTCGCCCACGGAACAAACGACAAAACTTAGGAGAACGCGAACGTGTACACACGAGCGTGGATCTCTGCGTTCGCGCGCGCGGCAGTGCGTACTCTTTGGCGTTTCGGAATCGGTGTGTTTCGCGGGAACGCCGTAGAGACAGGCGCCTCCGTTGTGCTGTTACGTACGTCGGTGATTGGCCGGGACGCGCTGCACAGCTGGCGCTCAGCTGATCCGTCACACGCACACACGCGCACGTCGATGCACACGAATGCACTGCGCCACGAGCCGCCACGAGCCACGGGCGGGAAATATGCGCGCGTAAATCCTCCGTAGCCCCGACTGTTTCGCGGGCTTTTCCTGCTTCCGCGACGGACGATTGTTCCGGTCGACGAGAATACGCTCTTGCCACGTACTCAGCCTGGTATACCTGCTCGTGACGATTACGCGCCAAAGATCGCTGATGCAGATATTGCGAGTTGTATCGATCGGCGATACAACAAATTTTCGTACCATTTGGCCAAATGTCAGGAGCTTATTTAAGACGTAATGTTCTCTTGTAGTCTATTTTACCTAAAAGTTAAAGAGTTGAATGTTTAATGAAAAAATTTACGATTATCGACTAATTAAAAATGTCAAGTTAATAAGGAAACAATTAGATATATTAGTACATCATGGAATGTTACATTATTCTAATGTTATCATTCTGATGTAACATTTCTTGGATTCTATGCACTATTTATAATATACGACACGTTCACATATGTGTTTATTTTACTCTCTTTTTTTTTATCTCTTATTTTAAACAAGAACAAACTTCTCTGACAGTCATATTTTGAAAATTGTACTATAAATGGATCGCCTATTGTACGTAAATTTTGTTTTTCTAACAACAATATTTATTTTCGATAAATTTTGATATTAAGCTTCTATTGTCAGTCGAGATGTTTTTGGTGTATATTTTCTATCTATTATACGGGTTTTTAAATATTCCCGCGTTTTCTATAACAATACTGTTTTACCAACAGATACTTACGTCACGAATGCAGGGATGTTTATAGCGAAGACTCGTTGAGGCACCTTGTTCGCCCCTTTCGGTGACAGAAAATTTTCAGAAAATGTTGATGGTAGAGGAGAGACGGGGCGCCCGTGCCAACTGTCCCAGCTCTGGTTTTCTGGAAATCGTCAGCGGTCCGGGGCCATTAAACGCGTTATATGTGTCTTGCAATTTGATCCTGCGGCGCTCGGTGCGGTGCGCCGATCGGAGAGTAATTTACGCGAATTCCTAGGCATCCGGGTCCCCGGACCTCCTGGGTTTTCTTCCCACGCCCGATGCCACCGTCGCCCCGCCGGTGTGACGTTCCGTTGTCGCGCAGCATCCGACATTTGATCGTGTCAAGCAACGACGATCACCAGGAAGACGGTGCACACGCACACATAAGAGCATTGTCTCGCCGAGTCTTCGGTGAGTATTCGAGACGCGTCGCGTCGTGTCCGATGAATGGCACGAACGCCGATTTAATACCGATCGGCAAGCGCAGATGTCAACAATGACAGCAAATTGCGCTTGTCATGTTTATGCTCTAGTATTTCTATGCGTATAGTTTTTGATATTTTACCTACAAATTTTCTCTATTGAAACTTCTTGATATTGTTTATTTATTTTATCACGAAAGGAGAAAGAAATTTGTAGAATTCATACTCAAGATATTTTAAAGTATTTTTTAATAGAGAGAAATCCTGTAGAAAGTAGAAATAACATTAACAAATCTTGTATTTTTGTAGTGTACATGAATGCAAATTTGTAAGTAATGCAGGGCATGATGCCAGTTAAGACAAAATCTCGTGTTCCTGAAAATATGGGGGTCACAGGTGGACTGGTGGATGTTCGTGCTAAGCAAGTTCTAAGGGAGGCTGTAGACGCTGTTGTTAATAGTTTTGCAAAACATAGTCAAGGTTACGGCAGAGGTACAATTTACTTTATTTCATTTGATAAACTTTCTTTCTCTTTCTTGCTTTTTTTTTTAGTTTTCTTTATAAAATTATACTGTATTGTTTGTCCAGTAAATGTTGTGGAAGCATTGCAAGAATTTTGGCAAATGAAACAAGCTCGAGGAGCAGAGCTGAGAAACGGTGCATTAGTTATTTATGAATCTGTACCTGGTGCGAATCCACCTTACGTTTGTTATGTAACGCTTCCCGGAGGATCTTGCTTTGGAAGTTTCCAAAATTGCCCCACAAAAGCAGAAGCACGCAGATCAGCTGCAAAAATCGCATTGATGAACTCAGTGTTCAATGAACATCCGTCCAGAAAGATTACTGATGATTTTATCGAGAAAGCTGTTGCAGAGGCAAGAGCTAGTTTTGCAAAACCATCGGCAACATCGAACGGAGTAAATAGTCAGGCGCAAGTAAGCGAATCATATACATTTGTCTCGTTGAATCGCGACAAAAATGTTTGCCAACACATGTGTGTTTTTAGGGAAACGGTGATGAAAAAGAGGATCCAAACACGGGGATAGGTGCTTTTCGTTTTATGTTAGAGTGCAATCGCGGTAGAACAATGTTAGAGTTCCAAGAGCTGATGACGGTCTTTCAGTTGCTTCACTGGAACGGTTCTCTGAAAGCCATGAGAGAGAGACAGTGCAGCAGGCAAGAAGTGGTCGCGCATTACAGTCACCGCGCGCTGGACGACGACATGCGTAGTCAAATGGCGCTGGACTGGGTGGCCAGGGAGCACGAGAGTGGCGGCGGCGTCGTGGCGATGGAACTTGCGCTAGCCGAGCGAGAACTCGAGACCGCGCGACTAGCCGGACGGGAGCTAAGATTCCCGAAGGAGAAGAAAGACATATTGATGCTCGCTCACGCGCAAGTCTGTCCGCAGTAATTTCGACGCGAATGTCGCCCGACTAAACACGAGACCGCAAGACTGGTCTTCCGCGAGAAATGACAATAGTCTTAAAAAGAACAAAACAATATTGTTTTGGTTGTTTTTGGACACTTCTTTTTAAGATGTTGAGTCTATTTCATACAGCATAAATTACTCCGTCCTTTTTATAAATCATATCTCCTTATAGTGCTTTTCTTTGTAAAGCGTTTGTGGTGATAATAGATTTTACATGGGATATTTTTATATATTACGACAAAATAGGAATATACATATATATATATATATATATACATACACTCTAAGTATATGCAACTGCCATTAAGTGTTAAAGATATGCTATGTGTTAAACATTGGTATTTACACGTATCAAATCTAATTATAATTCTTCAGTGTATATACGTTGGGAAACAAAGCTTTGTCTTCCATTATATATTCATTATATATATATATATTGTACAAGTACTAATCCTCTTTATTGTCATCAGAGCATACAAATGATGAAATGCTGTTTTGCGCAACGTTTGAAAATTGAAATTGTTGATAGGTATGTAGAATGTGCGCGCATACACATATGTGATATTTTCAGAATAAAACAAACTTATAAAGAGACAGTTTTTAAGGAAAAATTTTAACATAACGGCTATGCAAACAGGGTAGATAATGTAAAAGTAATACAAAAACTAATATAAATTGACTTTCGGCTGTATATGTAATTACTTTTATATCATATTGGATTATAAAATTTGAGATGAAAACTTATTTTGAAGTAGTTTTTTTTTTTTTGTAAAAGTTGACTTCTTTCTGTTCAACGACATGTATACTTCTATTCCGAGAATATTAACATGATGAAAAAGTAAGCAATTATATTGTTTCGATATTCGTACATATACTGCTGTTACAGATTAGTATATTTTATATATTGCACTCTGAAAAGGGTAATTGTCACTTTTTTGTGAGAACAGTTAAATAGGATATAATTTATGATTGTTTTATAGTTTATTATTATTATTATTAAATATTGATATAGTTTTAATACAATTTATTACAATGTAACAATAAAATGGAACATGTACCCGTAATATTTAAGACTTTGTTGTCACACTCTCTGTTTTCTCTGTCGCATCTTTTGTAGTTTCATCCTGCATAGGATGCGCTAGTATTTTGTCTATTAATCCAAACTCCTTTGCTTCTGTTGGGCTCATATAATTATCCCTTTCCATACACTTTTCTACAAAATATACAATTTTGTTTTAACAAATAAAAAAATATAGTAAAAACTTCTTTTCATGTAACAAAACACAGAACAAAGTCATATACCTATTTTTTCTAGATCCTGCCCAGTGTGTTTCACATAAAGCTCGTTTATCTGTTTCTTTAATTTAAGAATTTCTATAGCTTGGATTTGAATGTCCGTAGCCTGGCCGTGTGCGCCTCCCGATGGCTGATGCGTCATAATTCTGGCGTTTGGCAAAGCATGACGCATGCCTTTGGTTCCAGCTGCCAGAAGCAAACTGGCCATAGAACATGCTTGACCTACACACCACGTGGAGATAGGAGGAAGAACGTACTGCATAGTGTCATATATTCCTAGACCAGCTGTTACAATCCCACCTGGTGAATTGATGTACAAATGAATTGGATTTTTACTGCTTTCTGATTGAAGAAAAAGAAGTTGAGCAATTACTGCAGAAGACACGTCATCTGTAATCTGTAAAGAGACATCAAATGTGTTACTTTAGGTAAAAAATTATACATTATTATCTATAATATAATAAATACAAATCGCATCATACTGGACCCATAAGGCATATGATTCTCTCCTTTAAAAGACGTGAGTAAATGTCATATGCACGTTCTCCACGGCCGCTCTGTTCTACTACAATAGGTACGTAGTTTAAGTGTCTGCTGATCATTTTGTGTCCACAAGCCTGAAAGTTAAAAATAAAACAACAATTAACAAATTTAGTGTTTTTCTTAGATAACTTGTTTAATGAGATATACTCACAGTAATTTGTAGCAAACTGTTTATTTTTTGCAACATTTTAACAGATAATTGAGAAAGCACTGTTTATATAATTATATTTTATCAATAAAAGAACATCACACACGTAACACAGAACAGCTAAAACACAAAGTACATATCAATATTATAACCTATTCTTTAGTAAAGTAATTATCCTTAATATATTTGATTTTTCTTATTGTCAAAAAGACAGTTTCTAATTCTTTATGTAAGTTGTGTTTTACTATCTGAAAAATATATTTTCTTTCGTTAAAATTTTCTATTTTGTTTATCTATTTCTCTTATTCATGCAGAACATAACAATCATCTCTCATAGAGTGGCGTATGGACCAACCTGAAGCGGTCCGCTGAGCCAGTGTTGCCAAGCCGTTTTCAAGACTTTCCTCTAATCCGAGTCATGAAATCCCCCAAAATCCCCTAAATTAAGAAATAAATCCCCCCA
>QVNV01007997.1:0-55486 GCA_014825455.1 Pseudomyrmex pallidus
CACTGTCAACTGTGTCAGGCTCGCATTGGCCATCTCATTTCTACAAGTTTTTTACAAAATTGGAGCCTTACGTGTTTTTATATTAACTTATTTAATAAGTATATATTCTTATAAAATTACAGTTACTAATTACGGTAATATAAAAATGTTATGGGATTTCGATTCTAATGTCCGTAAATGAAAGTAGAACGCATTTTTCATGCTACAAGTGCTCTAAAAGTGCTCCCGGTTAAAAGGATAATCGCGACAGTCGATACTTTAATCTGCCGGCACGAAGGTGTAGTCGACTCTTTAGATTCTACAGCCCGACCGGGTGCTGTACGACCTCAAATCCTTCCATGGTCATTGTCCATAAAGCGGAGAAACGGTAATGATCCCTATCGCGATTAAGGGTAGCTTCTGTTACCTCTCTCTTGACTTGACTCAACCCCCGGTTCTTCCACGTCCGATGTTTGCACGTCTCGTTACTGGATTATACGAATCTGGTCTTTTTTATGGAAACGACGTCAATAAAGTTGTTCCCAAAAAGTACTCTTAGCAATTTTAACATTTTATCTATACTTAACTCATATAAAATATCAATTTAGAAGTAAAAATCTTCTCTTGTGCTTATCAAAAATAATTCTGTATAGTAAAAGATAGCAGTCATGTCGCATATATGTAGAGCGAAATATGAGAATAAGAATTTCCATTTGACGAAATCCGAAGGCGTTTTTCTCATGCAAACACAAACGCAACTTCTCTATCCGGCATCTATCGATACCTCTACACTCCGCATGTGCGAATTTTCTCGACACATTGTGGAAGTGCATTGTCAAAGCGCGAGCGATATATCTTCGCCTCTGATATTCGGTCGATCCGGCGCCGTTGGATGGAAAAAGGAATCTCCTTGAAGATTCTCTCTCTCGCAAAGAAGCGATAGCCGCGACGGATGGATTTTCGACGAACGGTATATAGAGAGCGCGCAAGATTTCGGAGGAAGGGACAGAGGTCCTTTCGCCGATTGGCAACCAGTCGGAAACCGAGTCGCTCTAGTAACCTTCCGCGCGAGAGAACCGTAACTTCGCACAGTCGCTGAAAGACCGAAACGTCTCAAGCAGCTGTGCGCTAGCCCCCATTCCCTGTATCGCGTCTCGATATCGCACGCGATAGGTGATTTCTATTTAGAGCTGTTTACCGTACGCGAAATGGGAAACGTGCATGGCCGATAAACGGAAACGTACGTTTTGGCGAAAACTCTGCGAGGAGAATTTTCCTCCGGCTCTCTTTTCCCCCTGGTAGAAACGGCTTGGCGGTAAACCTTTCAGGAATTTTCTTTTCGCGGGATAAAGATTTCTTTGGCGTATGGAACATAAACAGATTTTATATATGTTATTGATGTATATTTTTATTTTGTTTTTATTTCGCGGATATCATATTATCTATAAATCTCGCACACGCGACAATTAGAAGCGTCGTGTTAATTTCATCAAAATAATGTTTCGATACTTTTCGCAGTGTAAAATTAAAATCTGTTTGTTCACATGTTCAATGCAAATGACGTTTCTCTGCGATTTGAGGTAATAAAGATTTTTCGATATTCAACATGCCAACAAATATCCCGTTGCGCAACTGCACGCACGTGCACACGAGCCGTGCAATTACTTTCCGCGCGGCGCGGTTCGGTTAGCGCAACGCGCTTTGCCATCCAATCTCGTCGCAACTCTCTCTCTCTCTCTCTCTCTCTCTCTCTCTCTCTCTTTGCTTGCTTACGAAATATCACAAACTCCTGGGGTAAGTAATCAAACAATAATAAGCTACTGCACGGCGATACAGACGGCCCGCGAACTATTGGCAATCTTGCTCGAAGCGGTGTTGAAACCGATTCAATTACGATCGCGTACGTTCTACTATTACGAGCGCGTTAATATTTTTCAGCACCCTTGGGCGAGAAGTGTCGAGTCCAGGGGTTGTTGTGTTCGCTCTATATAATAAAATTGTTCCCCCGCTCGATTGTACGAGCGAAACGCAACTAACTGTATCGGCCCACTTCTGACTCACTTTACAAAGTTATTGTATTTCTTTGTGTGTGTGTGTGTGTGTATGATATCTATTATAAAGATTTAAGTTAAGTTTTATTTATAATCATCATCTGTCATTAACGCGAGCTTTCGTATGTATCCAATGTGTCGAAAACATCGGCTGTACAAGAAAAACACTATTTTCGGAAAACGTAACGATCTCATTTTCAGCTCGGTTACAATCGTTCTAATAGACTATGGACTGTTGCAACGATGCGCGTTGCAGCACCCTTTCGAATAAGCGCCGAAATACTGCAAACAGAGCCGAACGCATCCCCAACTGCAGTTAGATGAGTCGACCGAGTCGAAATCTACTTCTCGGCGGAGCGTGTACGACTTCCTTTACGGCTAAGCTTGCAAGTTTGCGCGGCAGCGTGTAATCTTAGTAGGATAATAAAAGACAGAACTTTCAGACGTTAGAGGGTTGAAAGCGCCACGCACGGACACAAGGATACGCGACGCGCCCCCGCCGCTTTGCGCCAGCGGCTCTTCCAATTTAGGGGCATTATTATCGCGCGCAAGAGGCGGTAAGGGTCTCGGGCGCATTCGTAAGTTCGATCGTACGCCCGAGATTATACCGCGCTCGCCCGCCCGCGCGCGCGTTTCGGTTACCGTCAGGAAATGGAAAAGTAAAGTTTTCCACCCGTTCCTCGACGGACCCTCGGCTCTGCTCCGCGGCAATTTTTACGCCGCCCGGCCCTCCGGTATGTGTGTGTGTGTGTGTGTGTGTGTGTGTGTACGACCGGTTTTAACGCGGCTCGAAACTTACGTCCCTCGAGAATGAAGGGTGTGGAAACAAGGAAGTTATGGTTACCGTATTCAAAGGGTAGTTTGGGGAAAAAAAAGAAGCTTTCAGTCCGCCCCTAATATTTATTTTGTAGAAACGAGCCCTCGATAATTATCTCGGTATACCGTACGTTTTCCAAATGTCAAAGTATATAATGAGTCATTTCACAATAGTTACTTAAACCCCTGAATTTTCCGAACTGTTGAAGCTAAGATCGCGATAATTTTTTTGTTCAAGGAGAAAGAATTTTTTTTGTTTTGAATATATATTCAAAGCTCGTTTTGTAAAGTGACTCTAATAAATTTCTGTTTGTTTCTTGCGCTTTACTCGCTCTTTGTCTACTTTTCTGTTTGAGTCAATGTCTCTTTTCTCCGAAAAAGAGCATATATACGTTTGCGCAAAGCGTATCACAGCTTTACCGAGAGATAACACTAGACGAGGAGGATCCCGATTCTTTTCAAATTGTTCGAGGCTAATTGAGGTCAAAGTCCTACCCCATCAGATCCCGGTCTCTCTGTTCTTTTTTTTTTTTTTTCCGCTTCTCTCCGCCGCGAGAGTCTAATGAAAGTAACTGAAATACTGCCACTGAACGTCCCGTTTCGGATCTCATTCTCTCAAGGAAATGCCGGCTGTCCTAATTCTCTCTGAGAAATTATCCGCACGGCTTCCGTAATTACCAGGAGATGCTCCAATTTCCTCGCCGCTCTCTTTAGTTTATGCAATCCCGTGCTGTGTATATTCGAGGTGTGAGGAGAACAATTTGTCCGTCTCTCTCGACAATGATTGCGAGCTCCCAATTTTCTTCGCGAATGAAGTTTTAATACGGTGTAATTATATTTACGTCTCATTGTCAGGGAAAAAGAGTATTTTTAATCTCGTTAACGTTCTACTTCTAACTAACGCGATGCGATAGCAATACTCCTGCCCGCTCCGACTTTTATTACCAAAACTAACCCAGAGAAAAAAGCGAGACAGATAAGACGAGCCGCGATAAACCTCTCGCGGCAAACATTCGATTAGATTGGTAATCCGTCGGAACGACCATTTCCTCGGACGGACACTAAGGAGTGCCGTATATACTCTCAAGTAAGTCGCCGGCAATAAACCTCGTCGTTTCATTACCACCTCCCTTCTGAAACTCGCCCTCGCTGCTGTCGGGCTCGCTTTTTCCGCGACTGGACGATAAATCGACACGAAATTTCCGAAGCGCGGGTGCAATTATCGGCAGCGGTCGCGTGTGTGTCCACTCGATCCTGTCGATTTTTCCCCCCTCCCCCTCCCTCTCGGTTCATTACTTTCGAACGAAGCCCTCTCTCGGGCCTTGATCACAGCCGGCAACGTATTGCCGGCGATGGACGGACGGACGGACGACGGTGCGGTCTATAATTCAATCTTGTCAAATCCATTAACGGGCGGTTCCCGTCGGCACGAGGCAGGCTCAGCCTGACTCACAAGGGAACATTCTGCTCTCATAAACTGCGAACAACACTGCGCGGAGTGTCCCACGTGTGTTACTTCCCCCCCACGTAACACGGATATTAATTTTGAAACCAAACTTGAGTTAATTTTCTGTTATAGTGACAAACAACCGCGCGGAAACGCGATTTTCCTCACAATTATATATAATTCGTGCAGAATTTAATATGTCCACGCCAAGTTCTTCACTCGCAATTAACTGAAGAAATAAGCTTCCTGCGCTTTTTAAGTTTCTGTTGTGTTTCAACGCGCGCGCCGAGCTTTATATATATATATTCGCGCCGAAGAACGACGCTCTGTTTTTTTGACGCTTTCGCGTAATGCATTCCCCATGCGTTCTTTAGATAAAGAGAGTGAGAAAAAACGGCGCCATCGGAGCGAGTCTTTCGGCTGCTTCGTCGTTTTGTCTTCGTCGCGAAAACACAACAGCTGAAGAAACAGTCCCCTCGCGATCTTCGTAATTGCAGTTAAAAATCAACACTTTTGATCGTTTGTTTGTTTGTTTTTTTTTTTTTTAACTGAGCTATAATCGTCTTTGCGATTTATATCTTTAATATATATTTTTCGCTATTGTGCAAAATATTCATCACTCCAATAGGTTTTATAATCTTTTTTTTTTTTTAGATCAAATCAGAGAGAAGAGAACTCCCTGAATCGTCGTATTTCTCTTCTCTATTCGTCATAACGACTTTGCTGCAAGGCGAATAGAAACGACAAAGTCGACCGGGTATAAAAAAAATTTCTATTCGCTATTCAAACGTCGGAAGATACGTGCGCCAACTGCTGATCGCAGCTCTTCGTCGCGATATTCACCGAGCGGGGTTAATTCGGCGGATTCATTGCGCGAAAGCACGCGCAAAAAAAAAAAAAATATTACTGCAATCGCGCGATGCGTTTGAACTGTGCGCGAGCAGCGCGGAGCGTGTTTACAACGCCAATAAGTCACGAACAAATGGAGAACAGGGCGCAGCGCGGACGTAGCTCGAAATAATTAGCGCTCGCGTTTTTATCTGCCGGCTGGATCGCGCGGATAATAATTCCGAAACTCGCGCGCGCGAACGCGAACTCGCGCCGCGAATGAACGCTCGTAAATCTGATTTATTGTTCGACCGCGTTTCGCGGCGCTAACCAACAACGTCGGCGCTTATAAGGGCGCCACTACTCGTCGCGATTAATAAATTCGGTGCCGTTCTCTCGCTCGTATCGCGAGATTAATAGCGAGAGCTCGAGATCATAGAAAAAGTAACGCTCGTATCGTCGGTTGTAATTAAATCCTCCGCGGGATGTAAAATTCCAGAATTTTATTGCCGTATGTTTTAACAAATATCGTTCAATTGTTAACAATTACTATTGCAAATGTGTCGATTTACTTTTTAATAAAATTAATGAGTAATTACGTAAAGATTCATAAAACAATGGTGTAATGATCTTTCTCTTTACATTTTCAAGAGACTTTCTCTCTCTCTCTCTCTCTCTCTCTCTGAAAATTAGAATCTCCTTTCTAATTACACGAAACTGCGCGCTTTCGGCACTTCATATCTCGTTCTGCATCGTCGTCCGTAAGCCCATATAAATTACTCGAATAACAACGCTACTGTAAAACTCGCACGTGCGATGCTGTTTTCCATTTTGGCAAAAACCAGTCAGAGACGCAGACGCCACGCGTCGTTTTAGTTCGTTTCCGAGCAATCCCGCAGTTATCTCGCTGTTTCCCTTTACCCCCCCGACTTGCGGCTCAAAACGACCAGAAACGCATAATTATGAACCGCACCGACGGTACTTCATTCGGACAATCACCGCGCGCGGCCTCCTCGCCAGTAATAATTTCGCGTTAAGATTAATTATTCGCGCGAAGTACCGGCTACGAGCGGAGGGGGCGCGCGTTTTAATTGAATTAATCAAGTGGCGCACTTGCGCGCGGCCCGGCCTAGCACGCGCAACAACACGTTTCTGGTTTTCTCTCTCTCTCTCTCTCTCTCTCTTTCATTCTCTCACTCTCTACCCGAACCCTGAATTAACGTTCTTATAATAACGATCCGCGCTTTGACGAAATTTCAGCCGAATCGCAATTAGCGCGCGCACTAGCGAGAGTAGCGACACGCCGAATTTCACGATAACCGCGTGGCATTAATCGCCTCGATTAATCGACTCTTTCCGCACTCGCAGCGGCGCGTACGCGCGTTTATTGTTCGTATATATGTGTATATATATATATATATATATATATATATATACATATATATATACCTACGCTACGAACATTTTGAGTTTAACTCCCTGGTAGTTCGGGTACTTAAATCGTTATTATACAGTTCAGAACTCTCCGGGTGGCTCTAATGGAAACAATCCACTCTAGAAAATTGCTTTTACAGAAACGGTAGTTGAATAAAGAGAAGATGGATTATTTCAAGATGACTCTCGGCGCGGACAAAATTACAAAATTCCGCAAAATCAAGGTTTCAACTGTCTGTGCGTGTAATTGCTGCGACATCTCAATTACAAATATATATATATATATATATACACGCTCGGTTCTCTCTCGGTTGTTAAATAGGCGTTTCGTGATCGTCACTAAACGCAACCGAACGCGTGGATATACATGCGAGAGGTTTAGTGCAATGTTACGTTTATGCACGCGCGCGTTAACAATGAGGTAAACAGGGAAAATTACCGCTTGCTAACGTGAGAGAGCGTCAGGTTCAGCGTCCGCCAGACGAAGGTTTGGACGTTGTTTTGGATCAAAACCACTCCTTCGCAGACCTCCCTTTAACCCCCGGTGACGTGCCACCCCCGCGCGCACAATGCTCTTAATGAAACCCGATGCCCGACCCGGAGCCGATAACCCTCTGGCCTCGGCACGAGGAGAACCACCCCTTTGACGGACGTTTCGGGGACGGGCCAGGAAAAAGGCAAATTAAATTCGCAAGTAAAATCACGGACTGACGCAGGAAGGACGGTTAAGGGAAGAAGGAAGGAGGCGGAGAGATGGAAAACCGGCAGCGCTTCGCGCGACAATGGCCTTGTTAAGGCACCCACTAATTGCGCCCAGCGCCTTAATGGATCCTCGCGAAAATTGCATCGACCTAAGTCCGTCAGGACGATGCGTCCCTTCTCGTTCCTCTTCCTTTCTCTCTCTCTCTCCCTCTTTTCTTTTTCGTCTTCTTTGCGAGGCCGTCGTCGTCTGTCTGTACAGGCTTTTGTCCTTGAACCGCCTCTTCTTCGACGTCCTTTCTACGGCTTTGTTGACGAGGGCGTGTTTCTGGTTGTACTCGACAAGAAAGGGGTAACAGCTGGAAACGACCTTATTGCGAGAAAAAAAATTGGATTTTGATTGAGCGCGCGCTCTCCGAGAGAGAGGCGCTTCCAAATTGGTTTTTGAGGCTGTAAAAACGTCGAAGATGGAGCATGAAAGAGGGTGTACTTGTTGGTCGTTCGAAAAAAGACACACATAACGATAATTTTATTTGCGTAAAAAAATTAGTACTTAAAAATTCATTTAACTTTTTCATATAATTTTCAAACATAATAAATTGCAAGTTTTGAAAACGGAATTTAAAGATCAAAAAAACCAAACGCACACCCGGATGATAAAATCTTAATAAGTTTCCACCGCGGATACAACCAAGCCTAATAGATTTTATTGCTCATCGGTCTCATTAGTGCTTCCACTCGTCTTTCAATTTCATTGTCTTCGTAAAAAAAAAAAAAAAAGAAAAAAACGTCCAATCAAAGGAATCAAGCGGTAACATCGTTCGCAAGTAGACGACGCAGTCGTCTAAATAAAATTGCGAGAATATACCGAGGCTTGTCTTTAATAACCGTCTGAACTCTCGAATCGCTTCGTCATTCCCCCCTTTCTCAGCCTTCTCTTTCTTATATTCAACCTTCGCTCTCTCTTTAAGTGTACCGTTTATCCTATGTACCGTTTGTTATAGTTCTCATACTTTATTTCATTATTGTCATTTGTACGTACATTATTTGCAGTTTTTGTATTATTAAAAAGTAGTTTTTCTCTATTTCGTTCTCTTTTCGTTCTTTCTCGTTACTTATTCTTTCCTTCGCTTTTCCTCTCCTTTTTCCGGCACGGATTTAATCGGCCGGATCCTCCCCGAGCTCGCACGTGCCACGCTAAATCCCCTCGCCGACGACGGCAAACGAACGCGCAAGCAGCTATTTTAACAGATCAAAGACAACGACCAGAGAGATTGATACGGAGGCACGCCCCGCTGGATTTTCGCGCGCAACCGCCGCGAAAGAGCCTTTCGATAAATAAGTCGCACCGCCAGTCGCACCGGGGATTGTCTCGTCGTGAACCCTTCGCGCTTGTTAACGCGACCCGCATTCTCGACATTCTTTCTTTGCTTATTCAGAAAGATTAACACTTCTGCCTTTTTCTTTTCGCATGAAGTGGCAATTATTCTCGACGCCGAGCAGTAATCCCCACGCCGCGTATTTTTACAAGCGTGTGTACACAGTTGTTTCTTGAATCACTTGGCCGAAATTTTGTGGACGTTACTTTACGTGTAATAATTTACTTATTGATCATAAAGCGCGATTTTACAATGTTCTGCAAAATTTTCTGTCAAATTTTAATCCCGTGACAAAGTTATAAAAAATTATATTAGCAGATATTTTTTATATATGTATGTGTGTGACACGAATATATGATCCAAGTTTTATTGGAACTTTGAGAGAGATACGAGAATAGTTGTTTGATAACTCGCTGTCAACGGAGCGTCATATCTGACTTTTGTTCTTTTAACAGATCGCAAATTACAGCCGAGCAAAGCCGAGAGATTGATATCCCGGTCACGGATACGCTCGCGCGGGCGAGATCCCCGTGCCTTTGCGATACAACCTCCGATAAATAAAGTCCTGTCCGTGGTACACTCCCGAGAAAGCTACTTGCTTTATCGCAGAAGCACACTGCTTAGAATTCCGCTTGTTACCGTGACGTGGCGAGTTCATTTCAGCATTATATTTCTCTCCTCCCGGGCGCAGCAGCAGTAGCGTACCTTCATCCATCCGTGGAAAGTAATGATAGCTCTTATATCTTCAAGGGTATCGGAGAGAGGAAAATATATTATACGGGAGGATGCTATTATCTAGAAAGAAACTGGGTCGATCGTGAAAGTTCGCGGAAAATCAAAATATCATCTTGAATTTTGCCGGAAATAAAATTGCTTCCGAACACCGGAAGCAGTCCGATAAATCAAAAGTTCACGGAGAAGAGAAAAGTGAGAAAAATATCATATTATTTAATTTTTAGTTAGTTTTGAAAGTATATTTATTTAGAAGAAAAAAAAGAACAAAGATAAAAGAAAACGTGAAAATATAAGATTCGTGCGAGTGAGACCACGGCACGTCGTCATAAATCACAACGTTATTGCGCGCGGTTGAAGAATACGTCACACAAGTGAGTCAGACTAATACAACTGACACTTTGTATAACGAGTCTCTTTCGCATTCGTGCGTTTGTACATTGTCGTGTATCCTAAACGTCTCGTGCGCGTTTCTCCTTCTGCGAGAAGCTCTCGTCGTAGACCATATTTCAAGGGTAGTTAGCCCGTATATGCCTCGCATGTCGCGTCATGACGACGACGACGTTTTGGCTGCCGACGTGTATATACCGATAACGCGTATTTACATTCCAAGATGCTGACGCACGTCCAAAATGTGTGCGCGTTGCACCCGCGCGAACCAAGTCCGCCGTCATTAAACATCCCGCTCGAGCCCTTTATTTCGCGAACGCATGCGATCGCACTTAACGAGCCGACCACCGTAAATATAGCCGATAAGTCTCGCCCAACTCGAAAAATTCCTCGAGTGATCTCGCGTGTTTCGCGTTTTCTTTATCTTCGACTTAAATTGCGACTTGAAACACGTTCTTGACCATGAACGATAATATCCCTTAAGATCATTACATTTGCATATCGAAAAAAGTTCATTTTGCGAATATCCTTAGGAGCTATGAGAGAAAAAGAAGTGAAATTATTAAAAGAAGAACACATTTTTGCAATGCAAATACGCGGATTGAGAGGAGAGGAGTGCGCGCGTTCCCTACGTGGCTCGTTAAGGTATCCAGAGGGTTGTGACAGCGCGGGACGCATTTCTTGCGCGTCTCGATGGCATCCCAACGACGTGCCGAGTGATTCCGGCGTGGACGCGTGGTGTTGTGGTTCGCTGCCGCGCGGTCGACGCGTCCCGTCGACTCGAAAATATATGTCCCGTCGGGATCACAGGCCGCCATTCGTCGTTCCCGTCGCGGACGGCGCTAAAATTAAGCGAGTCCGGCTCTCTCCTCCCTTCTCGGATTCGCTAGAACGGTTCGCGGCAAATTTGCTAAGGAGAAGAGCCTCTCTTCAAGAGAACATCGTATATTAGTACTTTACAGAACCGCCTTTTATTCAAACGTTATTTTCAGGTTGTTTTTCGGCATGTAAACTAAACACAAAAATAAAACAATTATAATATTCTACGCCGGAGAGATAAGATTTACTCTGTGAAATTACAGCGAGGCAAGAAACGCGATAGAATCCGATAAATACGTGTAGGAAACGGTAAGAAAAGATTACTACGCGGGAAATAACGTAGTTCCTCCTTTATCTTGTGGCATTCGCCTTCGATAAACAATCAGGAAAGAATCGGTGTCCGGCGATTTCGAGGAAGTAAACGAGGTTGCGCCGATGATGGGAAGAAGGAATGAGAAAGAGAGAGAAGGAGAGATAGAAAAAGAGAGAGAGAGGGAGAGAGCACTCTCGAGAGCCGCGCGCGATTGAAGCGGAGGAAAATAACTGGAGTTTATCGGACTCTTTGAAGACCGAGATTGGAAACGTCTCTTTCACGACTTTACGGTAGCTGTTGGGAGAGTGTCGTGAGAGAGCGCGGGAGTAAGGAAAAAAAAAGCCGTAGGATAGTCGGCGGACAGCAGCTTTTATTCGACCATTAATGAAACGGTGACGATCAACAAGGAGTCGCGCGAAGAGATCGTCAAGTTCTTTTCATCTACGAAGCCGTTGATAGCAACGTTGAAACGCAAGACAAACAACAGCCATTTGTCATCTCTCGTTTTCAGATTTACATGAAAAATTCGTATTTTGTTTCCTCACATCAAAGAGTCGATAACAATTCTTCAATAAATATTAAGAGTTTATCGTTACTTTCGGTTAAATCTTTTGTAAAGAATTGCGCAAAGCTTACGACACAGAGCTGGTTAGAATTGCGCGCGATAAATCGATGCGGATCCAACTGAGCGGTAGCAATAATAGCGTTTGGGAAGAGCGCGTCGTTACGACGAAGCGACGTGTTCGTGGAGCCAGGTAAAAGAGGGAGAGGTAGGAAACTGACTCTTTCTCTGTGTTTCTCTCTCTCTCTCTCTATCCACAGCTCCACCAGCTATTCTCTCTCTCCGTGTGCCGTCGAAAGAGTCTATAATTCTGCGGCGCTTCGACGGGAATCCCTGAAAGAAAGAGCGCGGCGGAGGACTTGAGCCTGATCTACGGCTCTCGTTACTTTGGCCGCTTCGTGGTCTGCCTCCAACCTTTCCCCCTTTCCATCCCTCCGACAAGGAAACCGTCTCTTACCTACGTACACCGGAGCCGGTTGCATAACGATAGGATCTCGCGCACGTTGCACACGTGCCAGGAAAAACCTTTGTTCCATCTCCATCTCGCGCCATGTAACCTCTTTGACGCCGTCACGTGCCAACGTTTAAATCTCGAACCGGCTCTCGGCACGAAACTTCCTTGCGAAGAGAAAGAGAGAGAGAGAGAAGAGCTCGCGTTTATTTCGTCCTCGTTATCTCTCGCAGGATTACAAAGTCCCCACGTGCGATGATGACGACTCGACGACAAAATCGTCAAGATCAGCGGTACGGTCAGGTAGCGCTAAGTCACTGATATAAATGTTGAAGTAATGAAATAGAGATATTCCATGTTTTAGAGATATGTGTAATTTTATAATCATCATGAACGCGAGAGAGATTTATTTTACGTAGCGTGTTTTTCGTCTCATCTGCTAGAAATAATCTCTCCAATTATACGGCTAACACGCGTAACTGAGTTTCCATAAATCTTGTAACTTCACAGCGCGAGCGTTTGCGTATAAATGGCCGGTGTTTCAAAATGCGTTTCATTATTTTATTAGCGCGCGTGAAACCCCGACATCGCTTGTGTATCTCTGTTGCATTTATGATATCGCGCAAAATCGACAGTTGTCGAGCGCGCGTCGAGGTTTTATTTTACTGCGCTCGTCAAAACGACGGAACGATTCATCGAGCGTTTGCAGTCATCGTGTTGCTCATCATCGTTCCTATTGATGCCGAAAGTGCGCGAGCGGGCGCGCGCCAAACGCCAATGCGTTCGGCGGAGCGACGAGGACGCGTTTTCTGAATGCCCATTCAGCGAATTTTGTAAGCAACACAAATGGTAACATATTTGGTATTTACGGGTCGTTCATGGGCCACGGACGAATGTAAATGGTTTTAAACTGCAATCGACGATTCATTCGGCCCCTCGGCGACTCGGCGAAAAAGTGCTCGGCGAAAATTGAATAATCGAGTCACTCGTCAACGGGCGCGGTTGTGTCAATGAATTTTGCATGCGGCCCTTTTGAAAGTATAATGTTATTGTGTAATCCAATATTGTGTGGTAGACGACGTTTTTGCGAGTACGCACAACCTCGCTAACAAGCAACAGTTACAACCGGACGATTTTCGTGCACAACAGGAAAACCAAGTGTGAATTTTAAATATTTCTTACTCCTCGGAATACATATTTCTAGGATTAGTAAAACTGCAGAGTAGTTTATGATCTTTAAACCGATTAAGTTGTCCATTAAAAAAAAAAAAAAAAAAAAAAAAAAAACTCATATCCCACTAAATCAATGTTACACGGCGCTAAATTAGATCGGTATTAACGTGACAAACTTCCCATTTTTTAGCGATCCCGATCGCGACTTCCGGGCCCGCTCTCGTTCGTCACTGTCGAGCAACGAGAAAGAACGAAAATCCTACTGGTGATCGAAGTCGAGTGCGCGCGAAGGAAGCAAAGGGAGAGAAAGAGAGTGAGAGAGTTCTCTCGCTGCACCATTACTCTCGAGTACTTTGTGACAGCCGATAATTGGACGTGTCCTTTGATCCTCCTCCCGGTGCTACCCTCATCCGGCAGGATTTCCAGATTTTGCGACGAATCGGTGATAGATCGACGGCACGCGCCATGTTTTGTTCCAATATATTTTTTGTCTTTCTTCGCTCTCCACGTTATCCTAATCCTTCTTCTTGACGGAAACGTGATTTTTATCCAGACGGAACGGATCTTCGCGCTTTTCACTTAGCTTTTACGCTGCAAGTTTGCACTAGACAGATTTTGAAAATCGAACGCGTAAATTGTGCGAAAACTCGATTGATCTAATCTCGCGTTTATCGCGGAAAAGTCTTGCTCAACAAAATTGAAATCGATCTTATTAACAATTTCTCTTTTTCTCCTCACGCACGTCATAAACAAAAAACTTCAATTTCACCAAGTCGATAATTTCCTTAGATGAGAATTTTATTTTCCCCTTGCTTGATTTTGCATCGCAATCAATAAAATATCACAAAACGATGAAATTTTTTTCTATCGTTTTGCATGGAGATTTAAAAGTTAATTCTCACTCTAATTGGAAATATGATCGCGCGACGAGACACAAAAAAAAAAGTTACCGCGCCGGGATAACGAAGTGATCCGCGAATATTGACCTGTGCCTTTAAGAGAGCGGAGACCGGTCGCGTCCTCACCGTGGCTTTTAATCTCTTCGACGTCTATGACGAGCGGGAGTTCGAGTTTCTTTTTTTTTTCATCCCCGGTGGAGATTAAAGATCTACCCGATCCGGACAAAGATTAAGTTCTCCGATCTCGGTCCTCGCGAGACGACGACGACGACGACGACGACGACGAACCGGATGCAAGGAAAAACTTTCCGATAATCTTCATCGGCCGAATATCGTTCTGAATCGCTGAAGATCCGTGCGAATGGTTCGGGACTTTCGCAGTCTTCAAGAAAAAAAGAGTCTCGTACGAGATCGAAAAGATCGGAAAGCGCGGATGAAGCGGCGGAGCACGAAGGTTTGCCATTGTCACGTGGATTTTCAATTAAAGAAAGTCGGACGGACAGACACGGCGGAGCGATGGGTCAGGAGCAAGCCCTTCTGAGGGCGCAAATTCTCTCGATGGTCCTTCATCTTCAGACGTGGCGGTTAGCAATCGCGTCATTGGTCGGACAAGTTACGGGAAAAAAAAGAGAGTCCGTCCTTGCGGGACGAGTCCGGGTTTATAATTGAATTCGCTGTGTTGCGACTGATGGGCGACCGATTGCTTTCTCGTTTAGCAAACACACTAACTTTTAATTATTTTCCTCCCACGTGTCGATCAGCAAGTGGAACTCGTATGTACGCACGAGAGATTGATTCGGCTAAACAGTTCGAAACAATAGACACGCGGCTGAGTAAAGAGACAATAAAAAGTGCGAAAACACTCGTGTACAGAGTGTATCACGGAAACAAACTGCAGATATTGATCGCATTGAAAGAGAGGATGCAGTTTACTTCACAATGTTTTGGAACATTAATCTGAACGTACGTGTCTAAATATTTTCGTAAGTTACGCTTTGAGGTAAAAAAAAAAAAAAAGAAATTTAAATCTTGGTTCTACAATTGCTAAAAAAATAAATGTGTACATGTTACGAGAAGACATCTGGAAACTATTGCGTAACTTTTGGCACGATTTATGTGCGCGGGCGGCGCGTGCTAAAAAAGAGAGAAGTGCCAGTAGTAGAGAGAAAATACGGCCAGGGAAACAGGCCGCAACAATGCGCGAGGATTGTTGTCGAACCTAACTGCGCAAACATCGCCACCCGCTGATTGCTTCGATTCGCGCGGGGTTTTGCATTCGGAATCGACGACGAGCGCCCGTGCGGCGGTAAAAGAATTGTGTACGGAGGGCGAATTAATGCGCGAGAGAGTCAAACCCGGGATTGGAAAAACAGAGCGGTTTCCGCGGTCAGTGGTTGCACGTGCTCTCGCGCGATAGGATCGTTTTTCCCCGCGTTTTCACCGCAATTCCATGTTCTTTCGACTTGTGAAATCTTTTTGTCGATTTTCGCGAAAAATAACGTTTGCGCGTGTCGGAAAACGAATAAACTTTGTGTCGAGAAATCGGATTCGAATATATGTTAAGTGCGCGCTTTATACCTTTGAGAGTATTTTTTTTTGGGGGGGGGGGAGGTTTTCCACGCGAATTATTAACGCAATGACGTTAGATGTGTGGAATTTTAAATTAAAATTTCAACAAACATATCGCGCTTTATAACAGCGCAAACTGTAGTGCTGCACGTGTACAATTTTATCACTTACTTCTCTCTCGCCAGTGACTAATTAAACAGTCGAATTAACGTGATTACTGTAATTTTCACGACGCTCGCGATAAAGCGCCGTATGCCGCCACACCCGATTACGCCCCGCTAATTGCGTCCTTCCGGCGTATTATGCGAGGTGTCCCGTAATTTTCGTTCGTTCACACTCATTAAAGAGTCGGCGTACTATCCGAACGATACTATCAAAAATGTCCGATAAATTTTACGTCGTGTTTCTTCCGGTGTGACAACCGCAATTAAACGCTCAAATTGCCGTCCGTATTCGTCCGCAATTTCCTGCGCGATAAAAATATCGCGAAACTATTATCGTGTGTATTTCGTCTTAGATTAAATCGTCCGAGTCTTCTACAGGGAAAGTTGTATTGAATAATTTTTTTGCTAGCAAAGAATAATTGAGAAAAAATAATTGCAATTCAAATAGTTCGTAAAACAAATCCAATAATTATTAAATTATAATCATCAAAAATATCTCGAAACTCGTCTGTGAGCGATGAAACGAGAGAGTTGAATAAAAGAAAAAAAAATATATATATATACATACAGCCCGATGAATCGCTCGAGCGCATCGCTCGTATCGACGCGATGTTTTCTCCCGAAAAAGAGCTGCAGATGGACGATACATATAACCGCAGGTGGACCGCGCGGGGCAGAGCAATTAACGAGCCGGACGTTTAGCATAGATAATCACTCGCGGGAGCGCCGAGGCCGATGAATGCCATTCGAGCTCTCTTCGCATTCGCGATCCCCAATGCAATTATCAATCGGGGAGAGCCCGCTGTGCATTAACATAATCAGATCAAGCTCGCCGTACCAAACCGTTCTGCAACCCCTTTCGGTCGGTCGCTCTCGCTCGCTCGCTCGCTCGTCTTTTCGCCTCTCTATTTCGCAGTCATCGGGCTCGAAGTGAGGTCGATTCTACGAGCCGCGCATATATCCGCCGCGCCTCTCTTGTTCCGCTTGCGCGCTGCAACACAACGCAATTAATCCTAAGTGCGCGGCGATGACGTGGCCGAAAAACGCGCGCGGTAGTAGAAAATCGCTTGCGAAGGCAATCCCGAGCGATTATCCCGGACTCTCACTGCCAATCCAATCGCGCTTTTATCACGCGGCGATCCGATCGACGTTTTATTCCGTCATTAGGATGAATGAAACTCGATAACTGATAGCAATGAAATCTATACGATTGAACGTGATGAAGTGCGTAATGTAGAGAGATACGATGAAATCGGAGAATTATATTAGACGAATAATGGTCGTTACGCGTAAATGTATACTCTTATGCGATAAGGTAGCACAGTCGTGTAATAATTATGCAAATCCAAGAGAAACATCAATGCCAATCGTACAAAGCAGTCACTCGCGTGCGCGAAACATGATTAAGTACTGCTATAGTCTGCGGTCTGTTAGATATCGCGGGTGAGCGGATGCAACGCGTTTGCAACGCGATCGGTTCAAATCGGCCAGATGGAAAACCAACATTTGTATTCAATCTTCAACGTGCAGAAACAGGTGCGGTAATGATCGCTTTTCTCAATAGTAATCTGCGAGTACAGTCGCGCGTACAACAATCTGTGTATGTGTGTGTATAACAAGATTTTTTCCCAATCAATATTCAGTTTCAACGAAAAATAATGTAACGTCTGAAAAACGTCTCTGCGGTTCACAGATAAGTCGCTTCCTTGTTCGCACTTCCATTTAATTCTGTTTATTGCTCTTTTTTTGCTCCAGCAGACTGTGAATTAACGAACTCGGTATATAAACGGGAGAGACGCTGTGATCGACGTACGTATAATACCTGTGCGCTCCGCGGGATGAATAGCAAACGCGATTTACGAGAGAGCATCCGGAAGCGGCAGTTACGATCTAATAAATCGCGGGAGATGTTCGATTAAGGTTAATGTAAAGAATAATGCACTTTTATCGGGCGATAACCTAAGTGCTGGCCCGTGTAATTTACAGCGCGCGGGCCATTAGCTCGAACGAGGTCCGATAGGATAGCAATAAGCGCTATATGGGCGTGCTGCTGCATGGATAGAGAGAGAGAGAGGGGGGAGGGGGAAGGACGCGCCCGTAATAATATGGCGAGCAGGATTAATAAATACTGCGAGTGGACCGTGGGAGAGTCCACGGTTTAAACGAGATTTATTAATGAGCAGCGAGATCGAAGGACCGTCGGGTAGCCGATAAATATTTCATAAGCGCGCCGCGCGCGCGCTAAAACCGATATAAATATATTAACGCGATGATCGATGAGAGATTCTGAAGCCGGTTGTGTCATTAATTACTTCCGACGGAGTACATCGCGGCTGTACAAGGAAATGCGATTAAAACCCGAAAAAAAGGCGCAAAAGAAAATCACAGGCGGCGTGTTGCTTCTCGCGAAGTAAATTTAGAAGTAGGCGCGGAGTATCGAGGGATCTCTAACATGCTCGAAACGCGCCGCGGCTAATGATCCGACTAATTAAGGCTTCGTTAAGGCAAAAGAATTTCCAGAAGAAACACGAACCCTGCATTAACGCTTTTCCGTAAACTAATTAGTATTACGTAAACCGTGGCACGTGGACGATAGTTTGACACAACGCGAAGATATTATTTCTGGCAAGTCATCGTCGTTACCGTCGTCGTCGTCGGAACTGCTGCTGCGACGCTGCAAGAACAAAAAACGGATTCTCACAGTGAGAAAAATACAAGGTACATAACAAATTCGTGCGTGAAATACTCGTATTTATATATGCTGACTTGTATTCAGTATCCTATATCTCAAAAAACTAATCTTTCTAAAAAAAGATAAAAACAGGCGCCAAGCAAACGCGCAAAAATACTATGTCCTCTTTTTATTTTATTAACATTTTGTTTTCATTTCGTCTAACGACGACTACGTTTCTTAAAAGAACGTGGTCTCGGTCGCGCGCAACTTCATTGCATGTGAACTTGGCGCGAGGCACTCGCGTGCCTCTTGATTAATAGTGTTTTTTAGACAGAATTGTGTGTGCAGATTTATGAGTGTAATGTATACGCATTTCAAAAATGAAAAAAATGAAGATTAGAGAAATATGTGACAGAAATCAGAGTTGGGAATACGCAAAGGCGCGAGACGGTATGAATCTTTCCAAATTTTCCGAGAAATAACATCAAGAAAACGTATATGAATCACTCAGGAGTGTATTTACGGGCGACGCCTTTCGAGATAGAATTCACTGAATTATGGGTTTTTCGGAGAAAAATCGATGAACAACGAGGGTGAAGTTGATTCCCGAATTTTCACGAATCGCTATTTTTTCTCTCCATTCGGTAAGAAGAGAGAGAAAAATGTCGGCGTGTCGGGGAGAGAGTGAGAGACACTCTCCGCGGAGAGAACACGATACATATTCCTATTTGTTGCCACGCAATATTTCCGTCGCTCCCGCGAAGATGTATATACGCAACGGCGGGATTCCTGAGGGAATTGCGTTCCGTCGCCCTTCGCGAATTCTGCCGAGGAGACATCGAGTCGGTTTTCAGTTTCGCTCCGCTGGTGAACACGAGACCGAATCCCGGAAAAGAATGGGAAATAGAGAGATTGGTAAGCAGATGGGGAGGAAGGAAGACACTCTCCCAGCGGGGAATCTTGGCTTGCTCTTCCATCTTTCGGGGAATTGGAATGACTCTGCGGGCTCAGCCCTCGCACATAGGCCGTCGCCATCGCCTTCGAAAACCACGAGCAAAACGCGATTTTTCACGGAAAAACGAAAATGTCCCTCGCGCGGAACATTCATATGGCTGAAATATCGAAGTGTTTTGGTGGCATCTTGCAAAAAATTACAAAGAGGTTTATGATCTGAAATTTCTTTGTATGGATATGACTATGTATTACTTTCTATTCGAGAGACAAAGAATTTTCTCTCATCTTTGTTTTATCGATCAAGTAATAATCGAATCTGTAGTCGAGACAAGATTGGCTCCGGAACATTTCGCGTAATTGCACCAGTGACCAGAATCCTGCGGTGAACGGCGTGAGTGCATTCTCGCATTCCGCGGGCGTAGCCGGTCACGAGAACGTTAATGCCTCGTCCGGCTGAATGTCGCACGTCCGAGAGTATACGACGACGTTTCTGCGGGAGCTCGAGCGAATATCCTTGTCCGGCCGCGTTAACGCTGTCTCGCGAGCCGCCGGACAACACGTCTCGCCTCGTTTTACAAGTGCACTGAAAGACGCTAACAAGGCGGCAATAGGAGTTTCTCCGTCGTCGCGCGACTGCCACGCCAGACGTCACGTGTGATTCACACACGCGTGTCGAGCTGAATTCGCAAATGTCCCATTTCGTTTAAACAAGAAATTTCTAAAAACACACAATCGGCAATATGTTGCGTTTCGCATTTGTAGATTTCTGAAATAAAACACTGTGATGTGTCAAATAAATCGCCCTCAGGAAATTTAATTTCCGTGTATAAACTTTGCTGTGTACGCGTTATTGCTTTATTTTAAATGAAACAACATTTTATTTAAAAATCGAACTTCTCCAATATCTTTTATAATAAACAAATATGATTGTCGGAACAACACGATTCTTTGTTTAAAGATTTTCAATTAAAAACTCTTGTATTTTTAGAAGCTTCGAAAAATTTTCGAAAAAAGAGAATGCAATAAAAAAAAAAAAAAAAATTTTACGTTGGAAATTTAAATTGAGAAACAAAATTCGCGACAGGAAAAATAATCGATCTTATTTCTATTAGACGAAAAAACAATTTCAGCCTTCTATTTAATACCGTGTATACTGAACTGTGCAAGTGCCTTGAGGTAACGTAATCTCGCCTTTCAATGTACGTTCTTCGCGCTCGGGCTATACGAATTAAATCACCTCGTTTGCGATATCCGCGTGTGCGTGCGTACAGTGCGCCGCGTGTGCGCGCACGTAGCAGCTAATGAATCACCTGTTACGGCATATAAAAAGCCCGTTTTGCGTTAATTTCTTTAATATTCCATTAAAATGGTTAACTTCGCCGAGATAGGCGAGTTTTTAACGGATTTTGCTTGCCTCACGGGAATAATAGCGCGCGGCCGCGTACTAGACGCGAGTATATTTTTCTACGTCGCCTCGCGTTGTTCGTGTGTGTGTGTGTGTGTGTGTGTTGCAAAACGATATTACTCGCTTTATAACATATAAATGCACTCGATACGTAGGTACTCGTCGAATGAAAAACCCCCCGCTTCGATCGATACGAACGACGGTCTCTCTCTCGGCGAAAAATACGGCTTTGCACCGTACCTCGGTGGAGAGTGCGAAAGAGTCTACTTGACGGATCGCGCAATTTCGAGAATCGCGTAATAGAGCCCGGAATTTCGAATCTCTGAGACGTTTCGTGCAACAATTCCCGCGGAAATATAATTACGCAGGTGAACGAAATATCCGATATCGTATTTGATGCGACGTTGCTCTCTAACTAGATTTGTGAGTGTTCCTTTCGTCGCTATATTATACGAATTATGATTATGAAGTAGATAATAAATTGGACCATACAAAACGAGATGTCAATGTCGGATTAAGTCCGGATCTTTGTGTGACAGGTGGACGACTGTAAAGATTTCTTCGAAAACCTTCGCTGCGACCAGGATTAGGTTTATGAACGTCATTGAAAGCCGGAAGGCATGTACGACGGTTCGTAAAGCCGATAGTCGGCGGCTTAACGAGCCTGTTAAAGCAATCGCGACGAGTCGCGTGTCCGAAGTGACGAGGGACATCCGCGCCGAGAGGGTCGTTCTACGAGAAGGAAGAAAAAGCGAGAGGCCCAAAGAAAGAGATAACAGAAAATGCATTTATTTACTTTGGGATATCTGTGGGATATCTCTTAATAGCACGTGAAACCAGTTTGTGTGTCAACCCTACGTCAGAGGATAGGAAATTCTTTTCCAGAATTCGCAATGTGCTCGTTACAAAGCGGAAAATTGAACTGATGAGAGAGATACTCTGATAAAGGTTTTTTTTTATAAAGATAAAAATAAATAAAGTTAAATACTTATATTTTAGTAAAGGGACAGCCACAGAGATAATATAACAGTAATATCATTTTAATATTAATCTTTTATTTCTTCATATATATATATATAATTAAAATAAACTGGCACATAAAACAAATTGATTCCAAAATTAAATCAGCAAGATATACAATAATTTACTTATACTTTTATCTTTCTCTCTCTTTCTCTTTCTCTCTGATTATCTTTCTTCGTGCTTAATGTTAATGGAACAAGAGTCAGAAAAGAAAGAAGATTCGCTGTTGACGTCGTGCACGCGAGCGGAGAGGCGGAGAGATTTATCGCCTCGTATAATGCGCGGTGCTCTCTCGAACACCGGTTATTATAATATCTCGACGTAGTGAGATACGTACTCGACGTATTATTATGATAAGTGCTCGTGTGGGAGTCATGAATGACACGTGGCGGGTGTTACGCGTCATATTTTAAAGACCTATTTAGGGACAAGCGATTTTCAAACGTCATCGCCCGCGTAAGAGCAACTCGTGCAGTAATATGCGTCTCGCGCCGCGCAACGTGAGTTTTAATTTTAATTTTGCATCGCATATTATATACGACCGGGGCACGATGCGTCTGCAACATTCATATGCCGCGTTTACAGCGTTGCCTCAGACATCCGTCATCGCGCTCGAGTGGAACGCTAACGCTTGAAATTTCTGCCAAGTTTTTACGGTCATTTTTTACATTCTCAAAACGCGCCATTGTTATTGCTCAACTAATTAGAGGAAAAAAGTTGCGCGAATACGTAGGCTAAAATATGCATTTCTCTATTTCGCATATTCGTGCGCTTTGTGTGTGTGAATACGCACATATCCGAGGGAAAACACGTACAGTGCTCTCGACGTATGTACACGACAACGGAAAAGGTAAGGAAAACGAGATCGAGATTATCTGCGGCGTGACAGGAGATTATGTTCGCCTGTCTACTAAACCGCCTTGTGCGCCTTGATGCGCTTCTCTTCTCTGTTTCTGCGTTCTCGCCTGAGCGTAGCAGCGTAAATAGAGGAACCGCAGAAGCAATGCGCAAAAGTGGCTCGACGAAAATTTGCTAAGTTGAAAATCTCACTTCCTTTCTTTTTTTTTGCCTCTTTATAAATGGAGGCAAAAAAAGAAGTTGGAGCCCCGTATGTATAGAGTAAAATCATCGAGGGACAAAAAGACTTGCTTTACAGGCAATAAAACTTATATAGTATATATAAAAAAAGTGCGCGCATTGCGGCGGGAGAATCGACGTCGTTGACTTTTTGAGAGGCGTTTCCCTTCATGAATGTTGCAACGTGAGCGGCCGCTGCAACCCCCCGCGGCTATAAAACCGGGATGCTTCTTACCGCCGAGATTTTAATATTTGATCTCGTGACGCGGGTGAGAAAGAACGAGAGAGAGGTGAGAGAGAGAGAGAGAGAGAAAACGTTGGGATACGGGGCCAAGATAACGGCCGCAAGAGGCCGCGAACGTGAAAAAGATAAAGAAGAGAAGTCGTATTAGGAATCACGAGGCCGGGCCGTTTTAAATATTCATTCGCGGTTGCTTAAGGCAACAACATCGCAGTAAACCGGAGTCTATTTAGCCGAGAATTCAGGGAACTGGCTGCGTGGACTTTTTAATCCTCCCGCCCGCACGCCGGAAGGATCTATAAACGGACTGTAATTACGGACTGTAATAAACAGACTGCAATTACGAATTAATGAAATGCTATTTTCAGTTTGTTGCACCGCGTACTCGCGCCTTTGATCTCAATCTTGCTTCCTTTGAATAATATAATAACGGTGTGTGTGTGTGTGTATATATAGACATAAATATTTCAAGGAACTATATATATATATATATAATTCCAGTAGCAAAAGCGCGTTGCGCAAGGTGGTCGTGACGGTATCAGGGAGCGCAAATCGACGATCGATATCGCTCTCTTCATATTGCAGCCTTCCTCGACCGGCTAATACGAGCGCACGAATTCGATTTTCGCCCTAGATGGGCCGATAATGCGGATACGCGGTTGTTAAACCAGAAGTGTTCGCATTCCATATATGCGAACCCGACGCGCGGCTTGCGCGCGACCCAGGCTTCCAAAGGTAACCCAATTAAAGGGTGCATTACCGAGCATTCGGTGCATTACATCGAACGCTCATACGCCACACACTTGCGCGCAGTGTGTGTTCGATAAGTTACTCCTCTTCCCTTCCGGGAATTAGTTCGGGAAGTTTTCTTATCACGGACGAAGTGTATTCTGCCGCATACGGAAAAGAGATTCTTGATCTCATTAACGAGAACTATTCAGACGGAGGAAGAAAAGGGAGGAGCAGTTAATAATCCATTAATGCCTCTTCTAGTTGACCGACTATCTTGCAACTGAACTTATACAATTTCAGCTTTTTCTCACTGTTCCGTGTGACGTAATCGCCCGCATTCGAGGAAGCGATCAACAATGTAGCTTTGTGTGTATGTAATCTTTCTAATTAGCGGAAGACCGATACGCAGAGCGAAGGAAAGCTTAATTAGGCACAAAGCCGCGCTGCGGGCGTATCGCGCTTCGGCGATCGATGCCGTCATTTCGTGCGAAAGAGATTGTCTGGTTCTGCGTCATCTTTATCGGTAAAATTCTTGGAGCGCGAGACGTACGGCCGCGATGAGAATGCATCGGAGTATAATATATCGAATCCGCGCAAATCCGACGCGGCAACAATGTCTCTCAAAGCATAAGACGGCGCTCTGTGCTCGTGAAAGGAGCATTAATTAAGGGGGTCCCGGCTTACCGCGTCGAGATCGAGAAAATTGACTCAATCTTCTGTGATCTCTCCCTTTAGATCTCAATGTGTTTGTTTGTTTATCAAAATGCAGATTAAATTTATGTTTGTCTCGCACATTACTGACACGTTAGTTTTGGAGCATCGATTTTTTGGTCTTGTTTTATTTTGTAGTAGAGAAATAGGTATCTTCTCAAATGCCAGCAAAAACAGATAGACGGGACTATTAATCGCGCCAATGACAGGAATAAAGCGCTTATTTATCTCAACGAAACAAGAATTCTGCTCTATGCGCTGCTGCGCGTGGAACTACGCTACACTGTTCTGCAAGTAAACTGGACTTTTTAATCAATCCTCGGAATTTAGTTTACAAAACTCGCGCTTTGCCAGTTTGACGGAATTTCGCGAACGCCCTCTGGTACTGGTTAAGCCTTTAATCCTGTCGGAACTTCCTCATCAGCGCGCGGATCGATGGGCTTTCGACACGCGGAGCGCGCGGCCTCCGCCTCGACTTCAAGTCGCCCGTGGAATTTCCCTGTCGAAGAATTCGTCCGCGCCGCGCTGCGATGGCTCGATAAACGCGATCAATTAGACGAGAATGTCGCGTGACTCGTCGGTACAGCACGTAAAATAAAAGAACACAGTAATCGAGAACGTCTTCCAACCTGTTCTCTGTGGAATTTTCCTGAAATTTTCACCGGCGAGCGTAACGCGCGTCCTGTGACAAATTCGTGGAAAACTTGCCTTGAATTTTTGTCGCATTGTTGAAGAATTTGATTAAATGAAAGAAAATAAATTTAACGCGTCTGCGTACGTATATAAAATAATTTCTCTTTTTCTCAGTAATTTCACGTTTTAAATTATTCTCGCAAAGTTTTTATCTCCTATTAACGATGTTAACGATCAAAATTTCATCGGTGTTGCATGAAATATTCTTCAAACACGTTTAATCTTTTTCGAAGGATTTTAAACAAAAGAACAGAGACTAATCGGATAACAGAGAACGACTCCGATACGCTTCTAATAGTAGTTAAAGTTTGACCTTTCTCTCTCTCTGAAAGCGTTACTTCATATTGATCTTGCAAATTGGGCCTTTTTCCGTTCTCCTCGGATGATTTTATGATGTCGGTCCTTTCGAGCGGCACGATTTTCGCCAACTTTCTCGTATCCGTTATTTTCCGTGAGCATTATCTTCGCGAAATTACAAGACAAGCGCAGGAAGGATCAAGTCGAGTTCCTGCAGCGACTTGTACTCTTCGGGAACGATGACTGCACTTTTGTCACTGCGCTCGGTCCATTCCCGTCTCCACTTTCCGTTCTCATCCTCCGCCTCTTCCACTTTCCGCCAAGTTTTTAACCCAAGTTTGTTCTCGTTCTTCCCGCACGTTTCCTCTCCCGTTTCTCTCAATAGATCCTATACGTATATATAAAATCTAGGACAACTCATGACTCAGAATAGATTGCTTTTTGATCTGCTAAGTTTCGTTTTGTTCGCAAGCTCTGTCGCTCTTTTGTGTTTAAAGTTACGCAAACATCTTTCTATCTTTCTTTCTCTCTCTCTTTCTCTCTTTTTCATCCATTTCTACATCATTTTTACGTTCGTGGCTTTCGTTCACTTTATAATTAATCTTGCAAAATATTCTCTATATAATTAAAATATCGGAGAATTCTCAACGCGACGAAGTAAAATTAATTTAAAAAAATACCATGAAAGATAAACATTGAATCTATTAATTAAATATAAGTGCGTCTTGCACGTCATTCGAGGACTGCGATAGTAGTCCTTCCAATCTCGGAACACGCGCGACAATCGGAATTTCTCTCCTGTTTCTTCTTTCCCTGCATGCCATCCCCCAGAAATTCCATTCTCGAGGACATCACGCAGAAGAACGCCCGAGAGGAACGAGATGTTTTCATTTAAAGGACCGTATTAACCCACCTCCGCAGCCCCATTTCCGTACGCTAGTTTCCACGAGGATTTGCTCGCCATCTCGTAATAATTTGTAGCGACGCGCGCACGTCCTCGCGCGCGTTCATCAGCACGATGGAGGAGGTGCTGCCGAGCACGTCGACACGAAATAGTTTGCATCCAAGCGAGCAGCCGGGGTGTATTTATAGACACGGATATAAATCCCGTTCCCTTCTAAAATCCGGTAATGTGCTCTAAACCCACAAATTGCCAACTCAGTGGCACGAAAACTTCTTTTCAAGTGTGAGCGTTTTATATTTAAAATTCCTCGCAAATTTGCAAAGCTTCGCGTCTCATCTCAGCTTGAAATTCAACGCGCGTCCACGTTATTTCGAAAATAAAAATTGTAACTATAGCGCGACTGACGGAAGTAAAAAAAGATAAATTTGTCCGTGCTATGGGATCCACAGACAAAAAATCAGATATTTTCTTTCTACGGCGTGATGTAATGAGATTCAAAATAATTAATTAGAAGAAGTTCTATTCTCTGTCGCAGTTCTATTCTCTATACAGAATAGTTTCTGCATTGCAGATTTATTTAAGTTTTGTCGGTGTCGTATCATCTCTCGCGTTGAAGTTACAATTGTTCAAGTTCAACTTGTCGTAATGTAAATCAACTTTTCCAAGGTTTTTCGTTTATTTAACAATTCAAAATTCAAATTTAACTTGAAGAAAGCTTTCCGCTGTGAAAATAATCTAATTCTCGTTTTACATTTATAATACATTTCTCTAACCCTGTAGCTATAAATTATTCAAGTTTAATCATTTACGTTTCGACGATTACAATGTTGTTTTCACTCACGGTTGAACGAGCACGCGCGTATCCAGTTCTTTTTTCCTTTTCATAGAGGATTTTCTAGGAAGCTCACTTCTCGGCGCCATTTTTGTGGGACCTAACGGCACTTTAAGTACGTCTCCTCTTCTTCGGCGAAGAAAAAGTTTCGCGGTGGATTTTTCAAATAACGTCACCCACGCGAGAGAAGTAAACTCGCGCCCCCACCATGTTGGCGTCAAAGGATCAATGGAAAAGTCGACTGGATTCTTTTCAAGATGGATTGTGCGGCTCCCGCGAGTGACGACTTCTTCTGCTTCTCGCGTTTTCAATCTTCCGTTTTGCGACCGGTAAAATTGAGAATAAAAAAAGTGCGGCTTATATAGATTCGAGATTTAAAACGAATCAATCGCATCTCCCCGCAAGTGGATCATTACTTTTGAAGAATCCGCTCTATTGTTCTTTTTTCTTCCACTACTTGTGAGAGATATACGTCGATTCTTTACACGGAAAAAGCCAAATGCAGAGAAGTAAACGTGATTCCGCGTTTCGAAAATCCCGAAAGAAATTGAGGTACACCGCGAAAAAGCTTTCGATTAAATCTGGAGAAAGAGAGAGAATACTTTTCTTTCAATTCCGGTATTTGTTCACTCTTCCCAGCAAAATAATCGCGAAATTACGTTTCCATGGTTATTCAAGTCCTTTGAGTCCACTGTCGTTCCACGATCCGCTGATTCTACTATCGTGTAAACGCGGTGGTTTCACGACGCGCCCGTCGATTGTTTCACGCGCACCAACCAAGACAATTCGGCTGAAGAATCTGTGAAAAGATTCTTAGAAGAGAAAGAAGTAGAGTTCTTCTCGCTTTGTGACGAAGAGTCGGAAAAAAGAGAAGGCAAGTTGAGAAAAAGAGAAAGAAAGAGAGAGAACTCGAGAGAAAAAGGCTTTCTTTGCCACCTGGAAGACAATTACTAGCTTGAGTAAAAGCTCCCTCTTCTGTCTATCTCTCTCTCTCTCTCTCTCTTTCGTTGACGGTGCGATCGGAAGCTTTCAATTAGTGAGTCGCGAGCGGATCTTTTCGTACAATCCGACCGCAGAAGACAGCTCTCAGAGAAAGAAAAAGAGAGAGAGGCAGAAGACATCATCGCACAGAAACCCTTTAATAAGAGTCACGAAGTAAAAAGAGTTCGATTCCGATTTCGATTGCTCCGCTTCCATACAGAGCTTGATCGATAAGACGGTGACAATTACACTATAAGAGAAAAGGCTTAATTTTCTAAGATCTCGAGAAGAAAGAGGTAACGCGAGCATCAAAGTTTTGCGTAACACTTTAAAAAAATGATCGCAACCCGCTGCAATGTTTTGCGTTTTCACAGTCGTGTGACTTGGAAATTCCTTATTCTTGCCGTATTTCCACGGGACCCATGCGGGCCCGATTCACGTCACTTCCATGTGTATACAGAGATCGCCGTACACAATGCGGTTCGCCTAAACTCTCGCCGCATAATCCAGACCCGTTAGTTATCGCCGCCTCTCTGTCTCTCCCTCTTCACTTATGCACACACATTGGTGTGTACCCGCGATCGTTTGTGGAAGGGAAACGCGCGCGCTTATACATGCACTAAACTGCATCGCGTTGATGCGGGATGAAATACCGTCGTTGCTTGATTTCGAGCGCTGAACTACAAGCTACGGCTTTCAGAAAGTTTCCAGAACCGACGATGGAAGTAGAAACGTTTACGACGACGACGGCTGAAGTTGTCGCGACTATTTCGGAGAATACGTCGTCGCGTATGTTTACGACAAAATGTGTATGGACAGAAACGGATTCGTTGCTTACAAATGGGAAACTTATCGGAATCGTATCCGTTTGCAAAAATTTCGAGACGTGGGCGCAATTAGAGAATTTAACGTTGAAACTTGTAAATATACGTGTTTCGTTTTCTGTGCTCCAAGTGCAGCGAAGAGAAAAGACCTCGCATTAAAAATTCCGTAAAAAAAAAAAAAAAAAAAAAAAAAAAATTTATTAATATCCGTAATTGCCGGGGTAATAATGCGTAATTTCGTGAAGTTTCCGCGCGAGCTTCGAAAGTTAAACTAGAAATGACGTTTCCCAGCAGTTGCATTTTACATCAATTTGCTATGAATAATGGCGTTAGCAATTTTCGCATGGTGTAAAGCGACTGGTGTTTACCCGAGGAAACGTTTACATGATGCAAACTCCCTGTTTGCTTACAACCATTTCACGCGTGAATGTAGGACTATAAATTATGTATGCAAGTTTCCGAAGGAAGTATTTTACCTGATAAATTAATGCGCTCTCCGTCTTTCCTGAAAGTTGTGATATTTCACTGTAATTCGTTCATTTTATTGCTATTTTTTTTTGCGACGTATGTATATCGATTTCCAATTTATCATTGCACCTATCGCCGTTCATTTTATATCCTAATATTTTCATTTCAATTTTAAATCCGCAAGTCGATACGCGCTTATAATCATTATTATTTTCTTTTATATTGGTTTGCTTGCTCTCTCCAAGTATTTTGGTTTTAGAGCGCTAATAAAATGCATTTGCTCCGTGACCTCTCTCGCTTCCATTTATATTTCTTTGCCGTTTCTGTATCTACCCCACTAGAGGTACCGAGCGCGCGAAAATTTAGAGCCTCCTTTCAGAGAGCGGTTCGGAGCCAAGAGTGGAAGGAAATGAACGCAGAGGTTTGCAGAGAAGGAGAGAGGAAAGTTCGAACTAGAGATACCCACCTTACGCAAGTGGGGGTGAAGGGATGCATAGTCGGGGGTGGGGGAGATCTAACGATTTCGCGTGTCTCTCTTCCTCCTTTTCTTCCTCGGCGCTCGAGCGGAAGTACTAGAATTGAAAATCCATTATCTCTGTTTTTGCGCCGAGACCGGCGGGGCGAATATTTACGTCCGCACTTCGCGAGCATCTCGACGATGGCGAAAACACGAGAGAAGCGAGACTTTCACTCCCTGTTTCGCAACGTTAGCGAAAACCAAACTCCGTCGTCGAGATGATGCAATTGCAGATTAATCCTTCGATTAATCTGCAATTGCGAAAGTAAATCGACTGTTGTCAAAAATACAGATTAAGATTGGATACGAGCTGTACAAACAAACTTTCAATAAAAAGACGACAACACGCATCAAAATTTATTTAGAGAATTTAGCCACTTTTATGTTTTAAAATATACGCAATTGTACGAGCAGCGTATCTTTATAAAAACTGCTCAGTGAAATGCGACAATAGTGATTTTAAAAACTCTCGGCGACGACTTTGCGAAAACACCGCATAGATATCGCTCAAAAATCTTCGCGGCGATGACATCACCAGATTATTCGCGCCGAATCGGCGCGGGGATTAACGACCTCGAGCGACGAGGGCGGAGCGGCGCGTTGTCGGGAAAAATAGCGGGTTACTCGAACGAAGCGTAAAAGGTGAAGATAAAACGGCGAATCGCAATATTGAAAAGCATCGATTGACGTGTACGCCGGGGGCGAATCTAATAATCCATGCGCTTGGATTGTAGCCAACTTAAAGTCTGTAGCGTGTCGTTGTCGTTGTCGTCGTCGTCGTGCACACCGGGAAGATGCAATTGCAATCTGTCGGAGAGCCGATGCGCTCGGAAATGGATCATCCAACGACTGCATTTCCAACGGCTGCTTGGCCAAGTATTCCGTCTCTTTGCTCCTGCCTTTCTGTGTGTTTCCGCGCGCAGGAAAACAAATTACTGTTCCGATTTAAAATTACAAATGCACTCCACCCTCTCCCTCGCTTCTTGTCGTTATATTCTGTAACTTCGGAAACCTGGGAGAAATTACTCTTACACTGATTTAATCCAGTGTTGCTCTCTTTGTTTTCATATCGAGTGTTGGATGAATTTTAATTTTTGCGATTTCTATTTTTTTATTGTCGAAAAAAAATATACATGTATTTATAATACACAGGCGTGTATTAATTTGAAATGTAGTTTCACGCGAGAACTGCGAAATTTTAGTAAATTTTTTTTTCGACAATTATTTTAACCCCGCACTGATACAATCGACACTTCGTCACGTGAGAAATACTTTTGTCCCTTCAACCAGACGTGTTTCGCGTGCGAGGTATCGAATTAATAGCGAGATACATACCGGAGTGCGCTCGCAGCAGCATCCGTGCGGAAAAACGACCGCCAGGAGAGACGTTATCTCGCGCGACTGCGACTCCCCCGAGAGCTAAGTCGAGTGCAATGTTAAAAGAGGAAAAAGTATACGCGCGCGCAACGTACCCCTTCGGATTTAAGTCTGTGATCCCGCGATTTCTCCGCCACACGTACGCTCCCTCGCGCAAACACGCTTCTTTATGGACGCTCGCTATTGAAAATGCGGAAATCTCAGATAAGCATCCTCCGGCGCGAACAGCCGCATATTATCAGTTCTATACGCCGTCGTGTTTGCACTTGAACACTCTTCCTGTCTTTGTATTACGGCGAATAAAGGCCTAACTTCCGAAGTCACCTCTTTTCGCGCTTGTAAGATCCGTCGCGATATCAGCTCGAAGATTTATGGGACCAACAATCTATAAATTTATGAAACTGTGCGGGGAATATGAATTTAAAGAATTCGAGAAGTGTAAAATAGACTACGAAGTCTGTAAACTTGTAAGTATATAAGCTGTGTATATACATATGTATGCCAAATTTTAAAATCTGAAAGATTTTAAAATTCTCTTCCACATGCGGAATTAAAAATTCACGCTTGCATAATCAGAGATTTTATAATTTCATAATTTATCGCTTGGAAGTTTTATATCTTTTTTACGGAAGATGTGCGCGTTTGTACCTTCAGGCTCTTGAAATTATTCATGAAATTGTTCGTCTCGACTCGCTCGTCCTGTTTCTTCCATTTCTTCGTGACAATATTATATGAGCTCGGCAACACCGCCATTCCGAAACGCCCGGCCGCATAAACGATATAAATGACACGAACGCGACGTTCTCCCCGGGGTCGAAGATATTGTTTCGAAGTCGATAAGTCGACCTCGAGGCGGGAAACGAGGGTGGCAGACGCGAACGGAGATATCATGGTGTGGCAAAGAAGAAGCGGACGCGCACAGAAAGCTCGCCGAGAAAGAGAGAGAAAGAGAGAGACCATGACGTCACCTAAGGGATGACGGTAGTTTGAGAAAATGGCGTCGCAAGACACGAACAACAGAATCGACAACAACACAAAGCCAATGCGTGGGCTACAACAAGACAATTTTTCGAAACATCGTTTTTATCGTCACACGTTTTACGACAAAATCCGTGCGGCAATACAGTTTTATCTCGTATAACGCCATATTTAATGTTCTTTTGAGAAAAAAAAACGTACATAGACTTATTGTTACCTCGCTTAACGTTTCAGTCGCCTGTTACGCCGTAGAGCGGAACATAACGTTGTTGGGTATTTTCGCCGTATTACATTTCGAGGCTTTTGTATCAAAACATCATAAAGGAAACAGCAGAGACTGCCAAATTACAGCAAACAGACTTCCTCTCCTTTTCTTTGTCGAAATACAACTAAAGCAACACGGTACCCCTTCTTTCTTTTGTTTTCACTTTTCGCGTTTGCGGTGGAGGATTGTTTGGATCCGTCAGAGGGTTAAACCTTAGAAGAGAACGTCCTCCTCCGCACAAAGCACAAACGGACGTCGTCGTTTTCCCGTTCTAACGTAACTCAAACGTGGAGTCGAAGCCGAGTCTTCCGAGATAAGGGAGACAAAACGGCAGCGCCCGCATTGAAGGCACCTACGTGTTTCTTGGCACAAACAACGGCGGTCAGGCCGAAGCTGCCGAGGGTAGTTCTCGGGGGTTCCGTTGCTACGACCGAACACCATCCCCGGTTTCGTAACGAAGGTGAGGCGAATCGGGGATCGGAGTCGAGAGAGGAGGAGGAGGAGGAGGAGCAAGAGAAGGCAGTAAGGAAGATCGAGAAGCCTGCTATAGGCGCGTTCTGCGGGGCTCGGATAGCAGGGTAGGAAGGAAGGAAGGAAGTGCGAGCCTAGCGGCACGAGACAATTTATGGCCGCTGGAAACAATGCTGCCGTCGGCCGACAAAGGGTGGCCCCGCCACCCTTCGCCACCCTGTGTCGACCGAACCACCCCGCCGCGACGGAGGAGAGTTAGCCAGACTACGACCCCCGGCCAACTTCGCACCCGCTCCCGCTCCCGGGTCGTGTCATCCGGGCCTCCGCAAGGTGATTTTCCCTCCGGCGGGTGCAACAACGTCTGACCGCTTGTCTACCTTCTCACGTTTCGTGCCGAGGGAAACAAAAAACAAGAAAAAAAAGTGAAACTCACCTACAAGCTCTTCGGCGCTCGACGGCGGCGATGTCTGGGTGTTTTCCAGCCCGTCGACAATCGAAATTTATCGCGTCTACGATAAATGCAAGATTGTACAAGAGTTCGATAAACCCGTGAATAAAATCTCGTCGCGTCTGTCGCGAGCGTCGAAGGACATTTTCTTGGTTTTTATCACTTGTTCAAAATTGGCTCGCCGGTAAGTAAGAGAAATCAAGTTTTGGCGTGTAAAATTGAGAAAAAGAAGATCACTTTTGTCGCGTCACGTTAAGATATTTCCAATTATTCGGTACAATGAGTCGCGCTTACTTCATCTTACCAAAGCCTATTCGGTCTAAGAAACGATTTCTAAATCCAAGTTTTAAACGGTACAACCGACATGACGACTCACGCGCTTACGGAGCGCGGGTTTTCCTATCTCTCTCGCGGTTAAACCGATACTTTCAATCAACGGAACACGCTATCGGGTGCCGCCGCTTCGCTCGTACCGATAGAACGGAATGGACTCTGAAGTAGCGTGAACGGTATCATCAGAGGACGAATTTCTTGTCTCCTCTCTCTCTCTCTCTCCCTACGCTAAGCGCGTTTGGAGTTCATCCAAAGAAAATGCTGAAACTGAGACAGTTTGCGGTAACGAGTGCGTCGAACTCGGCACGAAAGACTGACCTAAATCCCAAATCCTTCAAAGGATTGAATAACGCTTTAACGTTCGGCCTGATCACACGCGATATCTTCCTTTCGTAGATATCCATCTCTACTCTTTTCCATTCTTGTTGCTTTTTCAATAATAATGACGTATTCGCGTGCTTAAATGCTGAGGTTTTTCACGTTTCTTCTCTCTCTCTCTCTCTTTCTCTCTCTCGTTCATCAAAAGACATTTAAATCTCCATTGAGTCGAAGAAAACATTCCAATTACGAGGAGAAATGTAATATATGTATGTAACTTAAAAGTACAAAGGCGCTACGGTAAAGAGTTACGAAAAAAAGAACTTCTTGCAAAGCATATCTAATATAATTGCGAAAACTTGAAAACATGATTCCTCAGCGTCGTCAAAGCGCACGGTGAACATTCTCTACTCTCAAGTACGGGTGGTGGTAAGCACATAACTTGTACGTAGTTAGTACTCTCCGTTCGTTTCAGTCGCTCTATTCAAGGGGAATTGGATCATACGTACTGATATCTTGGAGTCTGAACGCGCGCGACGAGTATCAAAGGACAGGATATTAAAGTCTCTTACGGGGGCGGGATCGTTTCACGGCGACGTAAAGTATCGTTACAGCGCCAGCTTCCGGTGCATCCGACCGTCTCCCCCCGTTTCTCTCCCCGCCGCGCTGTTCGTATTTTATGTGAAAACGCCGCGTACTTGTACGGCGAGACCGCGCGGCGATGCGCGCGCGTGGCTCGTTTCCGCCGCGAGCGCGAAACGTAATCCCGCGCGATGAATTGCCCAGACCCGCGTGTGCGCGAGAATCCTCGAGAAACGTTTCGAAAAAGCGCGGAAAAAAAAAAACGCGGTCGAGAACATTATCCAAATGGAATTTGTAATTATTGAAATTCTTCAGGGATCATCCCCGAAATGATGTCCTCGTTATCCTTAGCCGCGCGATTCCATTTATCCGAGAGAAACCTGCTCCCGGGTTATCTTGAGATTATCTCCTCTTGAGAGGTAATTGAGGCTTACGATGCGAAACGGGGATCGAAGATAAAACCGAGACATATGCCGGCGATAAGATGATAATGACGAGAAAGCGGGATGTAACACAGAGGGAAAAATAATTGTAACTTCTCTCACGCATGTTGCCAAAAAAAAAAGAGACATTTGACAATCAATTTGATATTATATATGCGCGCGTGTTGAAGCAAACATTGATTTTATTATATTCAGGAAACGCGTTTTACGTGACGCGAGATAGTTTATAAGTTGGTGGTCTGATTGCTCACGTACCGCTAGGTGTCTAACAGTGTTGCAGAAATCACTACGTAATCTCGCCGATGATTGGGACGAGTTAGTGTCGTGCGCACATCTTCGTGGTGCCGCTTAACTACTTGCGAGTGCCGTTTTGAGCCGGAAGTGGAAGATTTGCGAGGGCACGAGGGTCCCGGTTCCCATCGTAGGCGGCGTCGGCGAGCGAAGCCGATGATTCCGGACGACGCGTTTATACCTCATACACTCGATCAATGCAAATGCGCCGCATTATGCGGAGTCCATTGCATTGTCACGTACTCGGTACGTATACTTGCGCGCTGTTGCGTGTTGACACGCGCCTGCAAGTCGTCTGCACTTTCACTGAAGATTCAATCGTCGACGAGAGAAGAGTGAATATTCTACTTAAAATTGCTCGCGATAATTTCGTGATAAAAACAGCAAGAATTCAGATTTGATCCCTACCAGAAATCAAAATTGATGAGTTGTAATTTGCAAAGACGAGCGAAGTGACGAAATAACACGATGTAACGTCGCGTTTCAGGAACGACGCGAGAGAGGATAATTTTGATCCCGTCTCGAAGGAATTTTCGCGGTTCACGTCGGTGCTGGCGCGTTCAGAGCGAGAAACACGCGCGTGCCATCCGCGTGTGTGGCCGCCGAAAACCCAGGTCCGCAATTATGCGACCGCGTTAAGACCCGGAGACGCATCAACGGAGAGGAGACCGGCTGGCATGGCGGTCGGTACGGTTTGGTGAACGCGAGAAGCCGTTGCGCCGTCGTCGTTTACGCCGTGACAGTCCCGAGTCATTAGGAAGCCTCGCAGGAACGCGCACACAATGCGACTGCACAATGCGACGTACAGAGGGTCTCATAAATCTCGTACTTTTTTTCTCTCGTTATAGAACGGAATATTCGAATTGTTTCGTAATCTTAGAATAACTGCAAAAATTATTTTTGAACATTAAGATAAAAATTATTGATTATTAGATAATGAAACAATGAAATTAGATAATGAACTGTTATATATACACGTAGTAAAATTTAATTAAAATCTATCTTTTGTTGTGAAAAAATTAGATACCGAAGCTGTTTGACATATTTGTTTATTTGTGATAAAAAAAAGCTACGCAGACGCATTTTTTAATTAAACGATAATTGTCGGGAATATGAGATAAAAACTGAACTTCTTTGTGCTGGCTATATCTTTCGCATAGCTTATTTCGTCAATATCGCAGCCCGATAAGATTTGTCGTCGACACGTCGAACTATCAATTAACATTTAATACGATACGTCGTCGGTGATATCCGAGGCAGCGTGATACCGTTCGCGACGCAGCACTTTATTCATTTCATTGCGTTAGCCCGAGCGGGCGAAGGACGCAGGGGGAGAAAAAGAGTTGGAGGGAATACGCAGCGTCTCCTTTGAAAGCGAGAAACTTGATCGTAACTCGACGGGAACGCCGTAAAGGGATCCTCGTTATTGTCGAGCATCTTCTGGCTGATCGAATGAGAGCGAAGTAACGTCAACGGCGTGGCGGGAAGATCGCCGAAGAATGGCAGCCCCATTTCGACGACACGAATCGCTCATAAGGATCTCGGCCCGTAGGAGCGGGTTTCTCGTGCCCACTTAAGGGCGAACACGGTCGGTGAGTCTTTCGCCAGGGGGTCGTCCGCGTTCTGAAAGCTGCGCGAAAACTCGGGCGAGGGTAGAAGCAACGCTGGAAGATTGCATTTAAGATATACTCGACTCGGTATTTATAGACTTCTAAGGAGTCAACAAGGAGTCTTCCCCGACACACCGACCGGGATCGATCATCGTCATTACGCGAACACATCGTACTGCCTCTCGTCCTATCCATTTGTTCCCGAGAAATCGCGCAATTCGCTGTGTAGAAGCAAAAAGATGGATCGCGAAAAGTCTTGACGGGATGCGCGCGTTCTTATCAGGAGAGTGTATAAATATCGTTTTTTTTTTAGCAGTGAAATATACTTTGTGCAACTTAATTGTAAAAAGAATAATACTTTAAACGTGCATAGACACGACAGATACGCGTTATATTTACACAATCTCGTACACATAATCTTGAACTAAGAAACACACACATTTAATAGCATCTCAAGCTACGTATACGCTATAATCGCAATTCTTGTGTTTTATTTCTGACTTTTAAACAAAAGAACCAGGTTTCACAACAAGATATTCAGAAATGATGCTTCCATATACTATACGATGAAATGAAAATCGATTTTGACAGCTCATTAGATTATCCTATTAGATGTTCTATCGAGTTTCGGATATCCCCCATCGGTAGGTTTGTATTCGGATAATGGTATGCTTCCACTACATCTTGTTGGATAAACGCGCGCGCTACGCAAACACAATGCCGTGACTCTCATTTGTGTCATTTGAGATAATGCACGAAGCGAAGGGATAATGTTTCGAGGTATAATCAGAACAACACGCCGCGAGAAGCTGCCTTTCGCGATGGCAAAAAGCGTTCTCCTCAAGTGTCAATGCTTTGACGAAGTGTATCGCGACGATGACTGCGGAAAACTTATTTCCATTAATCATTCAGTAAATTTTATTTGCATTTTTCCGAAGACATTACCAAAATATGATATTCCGCTTAAAAGAGAATTATTTTACACGCTTTTTATTCAATCCTCGAGTAAACCGTGTTATTTCAACGTGTAATTTCATATTCAGTCTTGTGAATTCTATGTAACCTGAGAAAATAGAGAAAAGAAATTAATCCTAAAGAGTTCGTGACCTCATTTTCACGGTAACAAGGATTCTCCATCCGCACATCTGACATTTCTGTCTTATGAGTTAAATCTTCCTGAAAACTGTAAGACACATGTTGTTTGCAATTAATTAGCACGGGTTTTCTTTACGCCACAACACGTAGAAGAGCGAAAAGAATTAAAAACAAAACAAAATCGGTCGCGCGAAGCTCCGGAAAAAGAGAGACAGAGCGAAAAGAAAATAAATAGGGTACAAGATATATCGGTGTAAGTAATAAAGCAAAATAAAATTTCTTTTTTGCTTTTATCTATGGGATAAGATGTGCGTAGAAACTGCACGTGAGAAATCCATAATAAGATGCTATTGCGTATGGCAACTACCGCCAACAAAAACCTTAAAAAAAAAAAAAGAGTTCTTAAACTTTTGCCGCATCGGCGGCAATATTGCACCCTCGACATTCGAGCGCACCCGATGGCTCCAAGGGTTGTCTAGAAAAGAGACAGAAAAGAAAGTGGGAGAAAGAAACGCGCAGAGCGGAGTCGACGACTCCCCCAGGAAGCACAACACCTAAATTAACCGTGGAATCCCGGCGTGCTGCGGCGGCAACTCGCGGTGACGCCTCGAGGTAGTACCGTCCTCGCTTGCAAATTGGGGAATCAGAGAGAACTCTCACGGCCCGTCTCCAATTCTCTCGCGTCTTCCTGAAACGTCAAGCTGGGGCGGAATTCCATTCGCGTGAGAGCGGACGCTGACGAGTTAGGGCGCGCGTTTACGTCACAGGAGACTGGCTCGGGGACCGGAGACTATCCGGTGGACAGTACACAAACAAGGACAATTAATGTCTGATGATGTATTCTGTTCTCTGTGCTATGGCGACGCTCGCTTGCTGTGTGAATTTCACCGCGAGAAATAAATTACGCGGGCGTTGTAAAGACGGACGGGAGAGAAAATGGTCGGTTTCACGGTTTGCAAACAAAAAGAAAAAAAACAAAATGCACAAACACATCTCGGGATAGTAATTATAACAAGAAGACCTTTGACAAAAATAGCACTAATTACTTCTGACTATATTACGTTTTACTTAATATTGCATAATTATATAAAATTTGAAAATAAATATAACAGAAAAGAGAGTAATATACTGTTTTATTAATAACTTGTCGATTTAATTTTTTTAGTATATGAGATGTGACACGGCTATGACGAAGAAAAAAATAATTCGTTTAAGAAGGGAGGTTCGGATAAGAAATGATAGATCGGACGATCGGAGAGGAGTACAAAGAACGCGTGGAGAGATTGATTGAATTGTAAGAAGTAGCTGTAATACTTAATAACGTATCGGGATGAATGGGGTTATAGCGGGAATCAAAATGGAGAGGAATAATGTTGAAGGGGGACATAAAAGAAAAAAGAAAGGAACACGCAAGTGTCGGAAGAGGCGCACTGCGCGTCTTTCGATTCAGCGAGCTCTCTCCCCCGATTTGGAGAAATGGGAATCCAATTTGGAAACCCGGATAGGAGACGAATCTCGCTGGGGGACACTAAACACCCCATTGTCGGGGAAGCGAATGGGTGGTACTTAAATTCACCAGCCGTCATCCCCTCCGGGCTACTTACGCCTCTACTACCCCCCCGACATACATGTATTTGTTTGTGCACTCCTAAGCCCCGAGAAACAGACGAAGAAGAATGAAAAAAATAGCGGATAAGAAGACCGAAAAGCTTCTCCCTTGCCTTCGCACTGAAAAGAGCTTCGCTGAGAGAAATCGCCGTCTCGCGCCGTTAGGCGCGCGAGGGTGGAAGAAGCAACGGCCGTGGAACGTTGTTCCGCGCTCACAAAGGAGCGAAAACCATTTTGTCCGCCCCTCCCTAAAAAAAAAATCAACCCCGTGAGTAAATGCGAAGAGATTCTCCAAGAGTAAGGAAATATCGCTAATTTTATTTTAATAACCGACGCGCGCGCCCGTCGTTCCGGTTATTTAACGAAATTTATATTTTTTTCCTTTATTTAATTTTTCTCTCGCGTCTCTAATTCAACGGTACAAATTTACAATTCGTAAAGTTTACTCACGAGATTTAGTCGAGGAAAAATAAATATTACGAGTGCAAACAATATAATATTTATTGTTTGATTGATTTTAAGTGGATTTTATTGCAGCTGTGTGTGATATTTTATCGTAGAAAACGAGAGTACGAAGATGGATACGATAGAACGCGCGAGGAAAGTCGGAGAGAAACAAAAAAGCGCGAACGTCCAGCGGCCGTTCGCATTCAAGCGTTAAGTTTTCCTAACGGACTCCGCACAAACAGAGCTTGCCAAGACTCTTTGTTCTAAACCGTGGATTTATGCGCATTTCACGTTCCGCATTGGATTTATTCTTCCTCCTCCTATACACAGCCGAACACCGTAAAAATACATGTATAGAGACGGTGTAAAAAACACCATAAAAAAAAGATGATATGAATAGGATTGAAAATGGCGACTATGGCGAAGCGATACACAGATAAACGCGTAAAAGTTCGAAATAAAAAGTAGAAATGAAGAGAGAGATACACGATACTCGCGTTTCTCTCATTTAAATACGTTCAACGCGTCAGAGAATCTCACAAAAAGTAATACAAATGACTAAAAACACCGCGAAGAAACAATATTTTACAGATACACGCTGAGATGTCAGCAATTAATTACCAAAGTAGTAAGCGCGGAGGGGCACGCGTAAAAACACGACAGTCACAAAAAAAATCGATAACATCCGTAGAAACCGTTGCAATAAGAATCTAAGACGACTTTAATCTCTTGATGCCCGCAAAAGCTACTTCTAATTTCGATCGTAAAAAGCGAGTACGTCGAGCGTATACGAGAGAATTCTATGTCGAGAATGCCACACGACGGAGGCGCGTGTTACACCGTAGAGGTAATGCGCGTTTTACAACGAGGATTCCTCGGAGGATTCGTAAAGTAAAATTAGATGACGCGATTTTCTGTTGAGTCCTTTCACTGTTACGATGTCGAAGTTCTCTTGAAAAGAAAATGTATGAAAAAAATAATTTTATAAGAAGTTTTTATACTTCTTAAACATCGAAGAAACATAAAATCGTAAACTGCAGTTCGATATGTTCGCGAGAAAACTCAAAAATTAATCTTCGTTGTATGCAAATCGTTCGAAGCGATCAAATGAGGGATAAAAATCAGAGATCCGAGCGTTTAGCGCGGAATGTTGGTCGCGGGACCATCGTGACGTATCGTTCGACGTCGAAAAGCTGTCGGCGAAGTGAGAGAAAATAATAACAAATTGCTAGCGAGAGCGGAAAGTTACATCGCGCACGCGCGCGAAACCGATAAATTGCAACGAGACGACTCGATGCCGGTCGGCATCAGCGACGCGACATGTGCGTCATCGGGACTCGATAGGAAGTAATAAACGACACGTATGCACGTCGTCGTAATTAGTTTTTCCGGCGAATTAACCGCTTCGTCGCTCCCGAACTTTGGCGACTGGCGCGAGCGAGCCCGATCCGGGAAATTACGAACGGCTTTTCGAATTGGCGTTTCGCAACGCGAATCGAGGCCATGGATCATTCATGGATATAAACCGCCATTTCTCATGCGCTTCACGAAATTAATGAATTGATTTCGTTATATCGCGCGTTTGACGTATACTAACATACTATTTTGATTGAAAAGTCGAAGATCGATAGTATCGCGTGGAAATCGACGCGACAAGTCAATGTATAAAGTTCAAGTTTGTGTGAAGTATGAAAGATTTAAGATACAATTAAGATAAAATTAATGAAGTTTTCAATAATTTTATACGTATCTATTAATTTCACACCGACTAATTTTATCGTTTCTCTGACGTTTTCTCACACAATGATCGTCGACGTGATTTTGGAAAACGCGAAAAAAACGGATTAAAACCTCTGTAGGTTTTTATATTTCTTTCGAGAACAGACATTGATTCCTTCGCTGTAAAGCTGCACAGAGCGTTAGTTAATCGCATCGGAAGAAATGAGAAGAGGCGTTTTTGCGCTTCTTCTCTCCCGTGGGGCTTGCGGGTTATTTCTAGCTGAAATACGTCAAACGGCGGCCGCCGCGCGAACAAATCTCTTTCAGTTTTATATTTGCAAGGCCGGAAATTTTCGGGAACCAGAATTTCGACACTCGTCACTCCAATTACAAACAGTTTAAGCCACGCGCGACGTCACGCTATAGCCGACGGACTCTCGGGGCGATATTTCTGTTTATCGTAAACAAACAGTCGTGCATCCCGCCATTTGTTTCGCGCGATCGCGAAACGCTCAAATCTCGTAATCCGTCCGCGTTAAATTTGCCGAATGACGAGTAGGAAAAAAAACCGAAAGCATCCTCCGACGCGCTAGAGCTATTGTGTGAGCGCATTCTGTGTGTCTGTACGCAATGACGTGCGTGCCTCTCTCTGTGTGTATGTGTGTGTTCAAATGCACGCTTGGTGTACGGGCGTTTGTGCGTTTATTTGCACACAGTTGCTTGCAGTTTCCTCGCGCAATCGTGTACACGCTATACCCGGCATATGTATACACGCACGCATAGCGTGCGCACAATGCGCGCGCGGTGTTTGCTGACGCGTACTCGGGTGTACACAGGGGTATCCTATCTGTATCGAGTGTCCTTTCAGTCGCGGATTCTTTGACAAATTCGAAATCGATTCCCGCGTCGGCAAAAATCTGATACGGCAGACTTTTTTTATAATCGCTCGCGCGAAATTAAATGTCGAAGTAACTGTGAATTTAAGTTCCAGCAGAAACATCTCGAGTTTTACCTTTCTTTTGACTTCTCGCGCGCGTGCAACGCTCGTAAACGGTACATACAATATGCATATGTACATATAATAACATATACATATACTTCAAATAAATCCTCGGAAGTTTAAAAAGTTTGAAGTACACACGAGGAACTTCAACCTCAACCTTTAACCGAATATATTCGGGAGATGTATTTTACAGAACGCATCGACAAGTTTATATATAAATTATCCTCGAAAAAAAACCATCCGTTGTACAGAGAAAACATTCTCGTTTCGTCGGCTCGATGTAAGTGCGGTTACGTGCATACACCTGTGTGTGCGCGCGCGCGTGTGTACGAAACGTATTTCTCGGTTGAACCTCTCTGTATAGAGCGGAGCTGCAACGCCGCCGCCGGGCTAATCGACGTGCATTGCCGAACGCCAACATGGTTTTCACGTGCGACTGCAGTTCGATGCATTCCTCCCCGCTTTCTCCTTCCACCCTTCCCCGATTTGCGTATAGTGCAGCGCGCGCGAAGCGCTACAATCGAGTTTCCATCTCGTCTCATCTCGCCGTTCCGCGCACGCACGCCGATGATCCGTACAGCTGCTGCTCGTTCGCGAGGCTTTTGCGTGTAATAGCGCGACGATGATGCACTCTCGGGCGTCGTCGTCGCATAAAGATTTCAGGTTATTTCCAAATCGACGGTTTTGTGAACAATTTTCGAGCACGTCGCGCAATCGCATTGCAACGGTTGGCCGTTTTCATCTTGAGTGCGCGTTTACGCTTAGTCGATTTTTCCGTGTGCGTTGCTCGCTTTTGTTTTTTGTTCTCTGTACTTTAGATATTTGAGAAATTTTTTTTATCATATTTTTTCTACCTGTTTTTTTTCACCAAACACGAGTTTTAATAAATAAATTATTTCAATTCGCCTTTTTTAATATTTTTGTTGGGGTAACTTCAATAACGTAAACTGTAATGTGACGTATCACACATAAATGCACTCCAATAAAAGTAATAGATAATTTTAATATTCTCATGTATAATATACATGTGTAATTCACGTTCGTGAATTATACATATACGTTACACACACACACACACACACACACACACACAAGAATATTCACGAACGAACATGAATTACGCACACATACGTTACGTTATAATTTTTAATTGGTAAAATATAAAAAACTGGGAATTATTAACGAGATCTGTTATTGCGAACTCACTGTCCTATTCAAGAGTCATCTGCTGCACTTGATACACTATCAATTGCGCTTTTTACGGCAAAGAGCTTTTTATTTAATTTATTGAGTATATATGTTCGCAATCGGACCGGCAAAACCATATTCAACGTACTAAATTTTTTTTCAACGTAATAAAAGCACTAGTAATAGAGTCGGAAGAATATATTGCGATGGCCGCCAACTCTCTTCGTCGCAGAATTCAATGCTCGAGGGGCTTCACGTTTGCAGTCGTTGCACTTGACAAAAATCAAGCTCGCCGCAGTTTGATGCATCGGACGGCTTCGCCCGAAGCCTCGAGCTTGGAAAACTCGGTCGATTTTCCGCATCCTCGTTTCCGCGGCGCGGCCGGTACAAAAAAAAAAGAAAAAAAAAATATCCGGATTAATTCCGACGCGACGCGCAAAAAAATTGTTCCGTCCGATTTGAAGGTTTAAATGCGTAGGAACGATATATACGGCGCGTGCAAATTTAACTGCAAATAACGTTTTTCTCCAAACAGTCGAATTTTCGTGCGTGATGTGTCCCCTTCCTCCATTCCCCGAAGATAGATAAGTGAAACCGGTCATAATTCGCAAATTAAACGAAACCAATATATTTCTGCGATCAATTATTTAAAAAATCGGCATATATAACAAACTATCCGTGTAAAAAAAAATTTATACATACATGACTGTCGTTAGTTTTAACACACGGAACAGTTGGATTCAATTTATCAAAGAGTCGGACGAGATCGGTTTTCACGCGCTCCATTAAAACGATAATGAATTTGTATTTGGCTGCATATTTCTTGCACACCACCACCGCGATATATGATAAAGATAAAAAATCGTTATCCGCGCGTGGAGAGCACCGATCGCGAGAGAGACGCAATTAAAACACGGTGGCATTTTCGGCCGGACGTTATAATCGATTACGTCGCAAACAAAATATGGTGGACGCCGCGAATACATAACGCAATCATCGAGCGAAATCGGTTCCCTCCCCTCCCCCGATATCTTGATTGGACAGATATGCCATGCGCGGAAATCGCTTCATAAAGCGGATCCCGATTCGGTGATCACGCGGGCAAGGTACAAACGCCCGACATGCACGAGCTCGCGGCTATTCTGTGCGCGACGGTCATTGTCATCGGCATAACGATGACGATACTCACGTCCCTGCATTAGATTGATTGCGCGTCGATGACGGGACCGGGATATCATCGCGGCGCCGTCATATCAATTCCCGCTACCTTTGCGGGTAATTCACGCTCGCGATTTCTCCCCGTTCGAGGACTCTGATAATTGAATTGATGCGGGTTCGATCGATAGAGAGAGGGAGAGAGAGAGAGAGGAGAGGAGAGGGAAGAGAAAGGACAAGAACAAAGCGGCACCTTGAAAAAGAATATCGCAAATTTGTACTTTAACTTTTATAGTTTGTTTGATCGCGTTTGATACCGATATCGATCATCTCCTTCGGTCTCTTGACTTTACGAAGATCCCTTTATATACCCCCATATTCTGGAAAATAGCCGGATCGTGCGTCATTTTCACTCGCCACGAACAACACATTACGCGTCGCGCTTCGAAAAACGAAGTCGTCAGAGATAATATTTATCGAGCGAGATGGAAGATATGGGCGGATAAAATAAATGAAAGAGCGTGTGCTCGTTTCGCAGATGCGCGCGACTCGCGGTAAATCAGTTCTTGCGGCAAGAGAAACACAGCGCGGCTGCGCTCGCGCGTTAACGGCCCCACAAACGGTTTTCCATCAGCTATGTTTTTATATTAATTACTTCGCCATTTGAATCTGCCGAGGATGAAGAGCAGCGCGCAAGAGAAAACGGCAGCGGTTTCATCTGAAACTCGGATGGCTCCCGCTACCACAAACGTTTTCCGTCCGGGAAACAGTCGCACCGCTCTTGCAAGAGCTGCGCGGCTGTGCAGAACGTGCGAGGAAAACCGAATTGTGTCGAAATGGACACATTTTTGCCTCCCGCCTGACTGTCATCCTTTTCTCTCGCGGAATTTAGTTCGAAAACGTTTGCCCAGCTCGCACTGCCGATCAAACTGAGTAAACTTGGCTCTCGCAAGATGAAATACAAAAAAATTTTTCGCTCCGCCTGGCGTACCCGCGGCGTTTCCGAACACACAGCCGTTTGTTTACACAGACATTTCGCTTTATATACGCCGTGTCACCTCGCAACCGTAGAATTTCTTAACGAATTCTGAATTTTGTATGTACATAAACTTACTTTCGCAATACAAATGCGCGTACTTGCGTTTAAATGAATACAGACAGTAAATTTAGCGTGAAATATGATTATAACAACCGCGCCATTATTATTCTCCGCAAACTGCCTGATTAAAACGTACGAAACATGCGATGGAAAGTTTGAGGTACTCGACGCCGACTCCCGCCGAGCTCTTCCGGCGAAGTCGAAATTTAAAGTCTCCGAAGGTACCTCTACACCTTCTTCCTCCCCGTCTCGCCGACGCTGCAAAGCCGGGATTAAATGCGAACAAAGAGGATTTCTCGTCGGCTTCACCTTCCACGCTAACTTCACTCGACCGTGCGAAAAACTTCGCGAAAAACGATCCCTTCTTTCGACCAATCGAGCGATCGCGCCGTCAGAAAATCCGTAATGCGAGTCGAAAGTCATTGCTAGAGAACGATGTGATTAAAAAAGTGTATTTTTTTGTAAGCTTTGCAAAAAAAAATAAGCTTGTGTGTGGAGTACTTGAATTTCTATTATAGTAATTTTCAAACTTTCAAAGAAACATAGAGTTCATAAAATTTTAAATTACTTTTTGCTAAGTAGAGGGGTAATGTAATACCTGCTTTTTTCTAACTTTCTTAGAAGGTTGTTTTTTGTTTTAGGTGTATATACATATACACACTCATTCAACATCAAAGATTAATGTACATAGTAAATGTAGGACGCGGCAAGCGAAAGAGATCAGAGTCGCAAGTCTTGATTTGACACTCGCCGGATTGGAAAAGTCCGCTTTGGGAGAAATTTCCGAGAGATATTAAAATTTCAGGCTTCCAATGAGTTTTCCGCGTTTTTCCTCAAGTCTTAAGATAGAACTCGGCCAGAGTCTTTTTCTGCAGAGAGAGAGAGAGAGAGAGAGAGAGAGAGAGAGAGAGAGAGAGAGAGCTCCTCCCATTCCTATCTTTCGGGTTTTTATGCCGCGAACTTTTCCGCGAGAGGAGGGAAGATGTCAGCTGCAGGTGATATTCCGAGTTTCCACTAGAAATGTCTGCGTGATCGAAAAACGATATCGATTCGCAACCTCCATATACCAGAAACGTTGTTTTCATTCTTGGAAAAATACAACATGTACAGAATGACACAATTGCGTTTAAATATTAATTAGTCATTATTTCTCTCATCTATCCCACATTTTGTCGTTCATATTTTTTCTTTTTATTCTACCTAATTTTAATTAACTAGAAAAAAGTGGAAATAAAAAAAGAGCACGCGCGGCATAGAAGTGCTTAAACGACGCGAGTGATTCTCGAGATTCCGTGATGTTCGCTACGACCATCGAGCGCACGCATGGCTTCCACTTTACATGCGATCGTTATTCGAGAGCCAAGAGGATCTCGAACAATCTCGAAGGGGTAGGTGCGAAGAGCTGGTCGTGCGTGAGCATCGCGCACAAGAGTGTGAGTGGTTTAAAGTAGAGGCGCGTTGCGTATACGCACAAGCGAAGGATGTGCGCGCGCGCGCGAGTACACGAAGAAACCCTTTAAAATCATCCTCGGTGTCGATACAAGCAAGCGTGTTGTAACAGAAATAGAGACGACGAGTGTCTAGCGACAAATCCATTTACGTTTTTTTTTCTCAGGTCATGTTTTTGTGCATAATTCCTTTTCTTTTTAAAAATTTATCAATGTAAAATTAATATTCATGTAAAACAAACTCAAAGCCTCTTTCAAGATATTAAAAACTTGCTCACACACATGTTAGGTTGATATAATTTTAAAATTTTACGGAAAATCTCTGACTCTTTTAAATATTCAGATAATAGGTATGTTATTCAAAACGAGCGTATAACGAACTGCAGACCAGACTGCGTCTGGTGACCTTTTAAGAGTCGAGAACGAGTTTCTCTAGGATCAAGCGAGTTTCATTTTCAGCGGCATATTCGGAACGATGTCGTCTTAATTCGACAATCGCGGCGACTAGGAGTTTACGAACGATATGCAAATTCTGACCGGAATCCGGACGAGCGGATGGACGTCGTTATACGGGAGAAGAAGAGGGGGGAAAAATCGTGCGAGATCAAATGTGTTCCGCGTTCAGTCCTTCTCCTTCGGTCGCGGAGAAAAAGAATTACGAGCGCTCGACTTAAATGCTCATCTGAAATTCGTGTACACCGATGCGCGCCGCCGGATCGTTCGCGTATACGTAGGGCAAAGCCACGGGACCACGTCCGGTACACGTAACGGTTACTGGGACATAAATTATTAATGAGTACACACGCTTACGATAAAAGCCGACGACCAGAAGCGGCAACGACGACCAACGACTGTGCCACAGTTTCGTCTCTCGTGTGCTCGGCGGCGTGACGACGCCGCCGCTCCGCTGTCGCACGTATGCAAAATAATTTAGAGCACATGTACTTCCTCGCGAGAGAATGTTTCAATTAGGATAAAGTGTTGCACTTTTGATGCACGGTTTTGATAATATTGTGAATTTATGTTTTTGTTTATCGAAAAACAACGCTCTCGGTTGAGAAATCTCTAAACAACTGAGTTTTCCAACATTTTATGTTTTTGTCTTTTATTAAAAATATATACTATACGTTTTAATATATTATATATATATATATTAAATGTTAGATTATGATACATACGTGCCATAATAATAATTCTCATCGTAAAAACCCAATTCTTATTACATTCCTTTCTCCCCGGGGAAATCTTCGGGACTCTATTTCTCACTTTTCCTTACAAAGACGTACTCCGCTCTTTCTTCTTTCGCGAGAATCGTCCAATTACGTACGCGATTAGCTCGGCTTCTCGATTCCGTCGCGAAATGACGATACTTCGTTATCGAAGACACATATATATTACGATCGTATAATATATAACCGCCGTTATCGTGTGTCTCGATTATAATCGTCCCAACCGGCGAACTCGCGATCCTCCATTCGCGGAATCTCACGGCGAGAAAGAGAGTGGTCCGGAATGTACTGCTTGTAATTATATGCAAATAACCATATGCGAAAACCAGACATCACGCTGAAATCTTCATCAGCGCGGACGCGGACGCGACGGCGTAATTATCATAATTATTTAGCCGCCGTGCGGTGTCAAACAAACACGTCGCGCGTGTATGTTATCTACATGCGTGTACATATATATATAAATACACGGGTATAACGAAAAACGAGGAGTCGGTAAGTGCCGACGACATGGCGGATACCGGGAAAAAGTGTCGGGACCCCCGCTAAAAATACCGCGGCCACGGGGAAATTATTGCCCGCCGTCATTCCGCGATTCCGCGGCACCGGCCACGTCGACGACTAAATATATCAGACCGCGTGGGCATAAATATTTATAAAATACCGTCGGCAGATGTGTAGCCAACTTTAGTTACACACGCGGGGCGACACGGATTCTCCTGCGCGACACTCGCAGTGCGAGACTCAAAGGAATCCCCTTACACGTATATTTATTGAGTGGCATACGAGTCAGCATTCACGTATACATTACTTAATATGCAAATACGTGGAAGAGATACGCCGGTATGATCGTTAGTCTGCCGGAAATGCAGACTGACTGTAGTTTCATCTTTCGCAATTTCCATTTCTGTATACGTGTTTTCTTTAATTATTTTATTAATGATGATGTTAATTTATATTACAAGTAAAACGATTATAAGACTTTATAATTTTATGTAACATATGCGAATAATAAAACAAAACACGTGTCATTACGACAAATTTTTTTTTGGATCGTGCCTTCGAGAGACGTGTTAAAGAGCGAAAACGCAATTGAGGCTATCGGCGGCTTCCTCCTTCATCCGCTTTTCCGAAGATCGGATCTATCGCGACAGCCTCGAACAGCTAAAGTCTCGAAAGGCCGTTAAGAACTTTTCGACCGATTAAATTTCACGACCCCGCGCGCCACGAGGCGGCTCCATCGATTCATCGTTTCACGTCGACAGTGCAACGAACGAGATACTTAAACTAGCTCCGACACGACGAACGGGCAGCGATTAGGATCGCTGTTGTATTAATGGACCTCTCGTTACTTCGCGCGCGCGCGCGCGCTAACGTTGATGCTACTTCTGAACGGTCCTCTCGATGGAAAAAGAGGAAAAGAAGAAAAAAAATAGCACGACTGAGCTCACGTCGGGACTATATCAATACAGAAGCACGACCTACATTTTTGTATTCCGCGCGGCGTTTCCGAAGAGAGACGGTATATGTACGGACATGATGAGAATGTACATCGCCGTTCGTAAATTCGAGATCGTAGATTATATTAATCTACCGGTAGACTTATCTCTCGCTAAAGAAGCACGAAGCATTAATCAGCTGTGCAGTAAACAAGATAAAGCACACGTTGAAAACCATGGATATGATATATCAAGTACAACAAGAAGTAATAAAGAGCAATATACAATTGTGCAATTGACGAAGAAAAGATAACAAAAACAAAAAAAAAAAATTGTAGTATCAAGCGCGTCTTTTTACCTTTTTGTTCGATAAAATCATATCGCGCTCAATTAACCACGTTGAATGCGCGTCGAAGTTCTCTCTTGTCGCGAGAAAAAGAATGTATTTATAATGACAATGTTGAAAAGCGGACGGTGAGGGGAGGGATCATTAGTAACTGTCGATAACACAAAATTTCCGGTCCCGCTCGCGCGCCAATTACAGGGACAAAAGTAATTTCCCGCTCGCGACGGGTTCTTAATAAAAACGAACTCGATGAAAAAGGACCCGCCGTTAGTAACAGTCCATAACATTATACGGTTTGGCGATCGCGATAATCTTGAAGTTGAAGATTTTTCTCGTTACCGCCTCATTAGCACCGATAAGTTCCTGTCGCGGTTTTAATCGCGGATTAAGAGCGGCTTGCGCCGGACGGGACGATGAAAGAGGAAGAGATATTTGAGATATAAAAAGATTCGCTCTTCGTTTTCTTTTTTTTTTTTGTTTTTTACTGAAGTTTCCGTGTACATCCGGCGCTCGAATGCAAACTTAGCATCTACTTTTGAACACCTTTTTAATTTCCGATCAAAATATGATTTTTCTTTTTTATTGTTAATGTGTAATTTTTTCCTTAATCTTCAAAATAATCTAATTATAATTTATTTTCGCTATATTTTACTGATAATTCACGAATGGAATGAAAGAAGTGTGTGTATAGTGCGCGTGTGTGTATTTTATACAAGAATCTCATTCGAAGTTAAAACGAAAGTAGCGTCGGACAAGCGCGTGTATTGCGACGTATGTACGAGCTTGCTCGATGTCAGAGCAAGTCTTCGCACGCGTGCACAGACAAACACGCGCTCGAACACCCGCAGTCACGCTGACAGCTTGAGCGATGTTTAACAAACAGCAGCTGATGTCCGGGGGTCCCTAAAACAATCTTACTCTGATGTTAGAGTTCATTCTTGTCTTTCGTGTTACGATGCGGTTAGCTGTATGCATTACTCTCATTGCATCACATACGCGGCATAAATTGCACACTTGAGTTATCGCAGTGAAAGTTTCGGGCGGTTTAATTATAGAAATACAGCAATATGTATAGTAATCTGTGTTATTGTAACTATTACTATTATATTCGCTATTGCGTTAATTATTCGCGTATAATACGGCAATAAATATTTATCACGTCATTCATCGTATTCGCGCAATTAAATTTCTCATTATTGCGCAATTGTGTGCGCACAATGTTTTTTTTTTTTTTTGTTTTTTGTTTTTAACGCGAGCAAGCATAAAATAGTAAAATGTATTAAACTTTTCCTACTTTTTTACATACACGTCGTTATATATTAATCTTGTTTAAAAATTCAATTATACATTTTAATTTCGGTTCCGTGTTCGAGTTAAACTCGTACTTTCAACATATGTCGAGTCACAAAGGTCAGATCACGAAGAGCAAATGAAACTATTACAAACGATGCGAATGAACTTGACTAATTGCTCAGCTGAGTCACGAATTAGCGTGTGAATGACGGCGGCACGGGTGATGCGGAACCGAGAGAGATAGAGAGATAGAGAGAGAGAAGGAGAGAGAGATCGAGAGCGAAAGGCAAAGTGAGAAGTGTGACGAAAAGGAGAGTCGAGTGGGCCCAGCAGAAACTTTCGACCCGCTTGAATCGGTCGGTTGAGTGCCAATAAAAAATCGCTTCGTCCCAAAGAGCGCCCCTATTTCACGGTATGCGACCGAGTTTCCGAATAACCCTCAACCCAGCGGGATGCTTATACGTGCTGAATTTTTTTTTGAGATGCATAAAATTTGACGAACAAATTTTTCTCGGCGAAAGTACGAGCGAAAAAAATAGAAGATCGAAAGAAAGAGATGCAGAAAAGGTGTTTGAAAAAAGTGGCTGTTGAAAATATTCTAAGAAATGGAGATTTAATTGCTAAGTATAAAACACCGACGTATCTAAAAAGAAGGCAGCCTAAATAAAAAATTCGCAGAATTTAACCCAACACGTTACGCAAGTTCAACGTTCATTAATTCATTCTGGTAACAGCTTTTTCGCTCGTTAATAAACTCGCGCTGTCGCTACTCTCTCAGGAAGAAGAGACGATGTGTAGACTGAAACGACGAGAGGAAGGGGGAGGGTAGAGTCGTTGATAATGCGCTTAAATGCAGGATGTTCCGGTTGCACACGGCTCACCTCTGGTTACCGCCGTTGCATTAGTGAGTAGTAAATGCATTAATTACGTTAGCACGTCGTAGACGGTAGTTTCCAAGACGTGGCCTAGTTTACCTCGTCGCCCTGCTGTTTTCGCGTTCAAAGGGTTGGATGCGCGTTTCCCCGGCCGACGACGATTAGCCATCGGCGCCGGTGTTTCGTTGCTCCGATATCGAATCGATCGCGCGCGGCGATCGGTTCGGTGCGTGCGCGCTCGCACAAATTGCGCGCGCGCTGAATTAATTATGCACGACTAGCGTGAGTTTACTCGATCGATTTACACGGTAGTAACGGTGATTTGCGTGAGCGGTGACGCACACACACGCCAACGTTACACACGCGCCACAATGTTAAAGGGCATAATATGTATACTTAAACGATTTGCAGCGATCATTAGTCCGGACTGGATGAGTTCGTTACAAAGACGCGAAATTTGTTCCCGTCCCGAGGGAACGGGCGAATATATCCCGATGATCGGGTTAATCGCGAAGCTTTGTACTAATTCTAGCACGCAGAGCGATATTTGGCGCAAACGAGGGCAACGATCTTGAAATGTAAATTTGAATATTAAATCTCGGAAATAATTGTATTATCCGGCGAATGGGCGAGGATTTCTGATTCAATTTCTGAATCCGACTGCTTGAACTTCTTATTGCGCACATCGTAGAGCGATTTGAATTTGAGGAAGAAGTATATATTTTTCGACGTTAATTAAGATCGCGCGCACTTTATCGCAATTACCACATGCCTTACTGTCGCACTTCACTGTTTGCGCATCAGTGTTGTTTTTATTCTTCCGTTTAATTTTCTGTCCTTCAAATCCCTCCGGCGAGTGTCACTTCACATCTCGCAGCTTCTCTTGTCGTTCCCTCCCCTCCATTTGTTGAAGAGGTTTGCGTCTCGCTTTAAATCCCGAAGCGGGACGGGAAGAACAATGAACGTTATTATACCGTGTCAATTACCGTATCAACATCAAACTTCGGATGTTCGATTTTGTCGCGTCTAGAAAAGAAGTTTACGCACGGGAGAGCAGCGCGTATAGGAACGTACTCCGGTAACATTTTTACATAAATTTAAGATTAAAACACGCGACGAGCCTCCTTTCCCCCGGGGAGTGCTGTAGCCGTTTCTTTGAAAAGGGAGGGAAAAAAAACGGGATTCTATCTTCTCGCCGACGATATTATCGTCCGGAACTATTTTTTACTCTCTCGACCGGGAGTTGGGAAGAGAAGTGAGAGCGAACGACGGAGAAATCGCTCCCGCCTCGCGTTGATTAGTTCTGTTGCGATATCTCTCGGCCCCACACCTTTCAGTCCCCCGAGAAAACGGAGCCGAGAACGAGGAACGTTCTCTCCCTCGTTCACGATTTTCCCTTCTCTTTCATCTTCTCTCTCTTTTTCTTTCTCTCTCTCTCTTTCTTTTTCGACGATCGCTACTCTCCGGTCGTCCTGTGTCTAAAGAGGATTACACAGAGCAGAAGTTATATGTGAAACAACGATGCAAAACACTGAGTGAGTTCGCTCCTGTAGGCGTGTAACGGTGCATCAACTTAAAACGACCTCGGGGACTAACTGGAAAGGCATCGCGAGTCTTTAATTTAAGTTTTTTACAAACGACTTTCTTAAATACGGCAAAGCAAAGATGTTTTCTTGTTTCTTTTCGGTCTCGGCGATTCTGACATACTTTCGGGTAAATAAGCTCACGCTTCGCTCGACCAACCGGGAGTGTGTGTTCGGTTACAGGCCGTTTCCAAAAGAATCACGTGCCGGCGATAAAGCGAGCGATATACTCGCGTTAGCGCGACGATCTACCAACGGCTTTACGAAGTGTCGGATGAAAAATCTCACCCGTTCACGTCGTCGACGTGATTTACTTCTATCCTTCGGGAGGTACGCGAATCCGCGAACTGAAATTCGCGTGAACCGTAACCCGCGTGCAGTGATCCCGGTGCGATGTTGCGGCGGCGTTTTAACGCGAACACAGTAATATGCTTTCGCTTATTTAGCTTAAACGTTAAACCTTCCTTCAATCATCGATTTTCTCTTTTTGCGCCTCGCGCTTTTTACGTGAACGCGTTTCAGAGAAGCGGATTAAAGATGAGCCGTTAATTTGTCATTCAGTCATTTTTAAAAATCGAAAGTGTAAATTACATTAAAAGGAGATTTTTTTTTATTTAATTTGTAACAACAAAATTGAACTTCAACGATCTTCCTCTTGATATATTATCGTAATGGGAAATGGCCGATGTGAGGCAAAAAACCAGATCTTCGGGTCTATGAACTTTTTTATTTAATAAATTTTACAAACGTTTCGACTCCAAATTTGGGTCTTCTTCAGTGCCTATAATTGTACAATTCACTATAA